>BGPT01003139.1:28849-61535 GCA_003297045.1 Symbiodinium sp. clade C Y103 | reverse complement strand
CGTTTCAAATTTTCCCTGTAAAACCTCCAGCATCTCGTGTCATTCTGACTTTCGTTCAGGTACCAACCCTGTAGCAAATTTCTTGCGGGGACAAAAAACTTCAAATTGTGCAAATATTTTTATTTTGACGTTTGACCTGCGTCAGACCTCATTCATTTTCATCTTTTAATCTTTTCATCTTTTCATCTTCTCATTTTCNCTCATCTTCTCATCTTCTCATCTTCTCATCTTCTCATCTTCTCATCTTCTCATCTTCTCATCTTCTCATCTTCTCATCATCATCATCATCATCATCATCTTCATCTTCATCATCATCATTATCATCGTCATCATTTTCATCTTCATCATCATCATCATCGTCATCATCATCTTCATCATCATCATCATCATCATGATTATCATCATATTTTATCACCATTCCTTATCAATATATTTTCGGGTGTTTTATCTTCTCGTCTCCTCCCNTCTGGCCACATTGTCGTCTATTTTCATAGGGAGTTGGGCCACCGGCGTAGACTCTGTCCGCACATGAAAAAAATGCCGCAAAGCTTGCAAACGCGAGCCGTCATGATCTCCCATGTTCAAAATTTGGTCAACCAATCATTATAATCCGACTTGCTTGCTGTCGTTTTGCTTTTGGGTTCTCCGGCCCCCCCTTGTTTGGTAAACCGCGTGGGGAGCGAGCTGATTTGACAGTGGTGTGCGGACGGTGTGGCTGCAAGGGAAAGGACGGGAAAGGAAGGGAAAGGTAGGGAAAGAAAGGGACACGAATGGAAAGGAAGGAAAAGGAAAGATAAGGAAGGGAAAGGAACGGAAAGGAAGGGAAGGGAAGGGAAAAGGCAGGGAAACGAGTGGGTGAAAGGAAAGAAAGGAAAGGAAAGGAAAGGAAAGGAAGGGAAAGGAAAGGCTGCAAGGGAGTGGGTGGAAAGCCTGGGGATGAGCGAGCTTGGATGCGCGGACGGCTCCGGACGGCGTGGGTGCAAGGGAGTGGGTGGAAATGGGTGGGGAGAAGGAGCCGCTGGGGATGAGCGAGCTTGGATGGCTGCAAACGGCGTGGGTGCAAGAGAGTGGGTGGAAATGGGTGGGGAGAAGGAGCCGCTGGGGATGCGCGAGCTTGGATGCGCGGACGGCTCCGGACGGCGTGGGCGCAAGGGCATGGGTGGAAATGAGTAGGGAGAAGGAGCCGCTGAAGATGAGCGAGCTTGGGTGCGCGGACGGCTGCGGACGGCGTGGGCGCAAGGGCGTGGGTGGAAATGAGTAGGGAGCAGGAACCGCTGGGGATGAGCGAGCTTGGATGCGCGGACGGCTGCGGTCGGCGTGGGTGCAAAGGAGCCGGTGGAAATGGGTAGTCAGAAGGATTTGCTGGGGATGAGCGCTTGGATGCGCGAAAGGCTGCGGACGGCGTGGGTGCAAGGGAGTGGGCGGAAATGGGTAGGGAGAAGGAGCCGCTGGGGATGAGCGAGCTTGGATGCGGACGGCTGCGGACGGCTGCGGACGGTGTGGGTGCAAAGATCGCGTGGGTGGACATGGGTGGGAAAAGGGGCCGCTCGGGGATGAGCGAGCTTGGATGCGCGGACCGCTGCGGATAGCGCGGGTGCAAGGAAGTGGGTGGAAATAGGTACGAAGAAGGAGGCTGGGGATGAGCGAGCTTGGATGCGCGGACGGCTGCGAACGGCGTGGGTGCAAGGGAGTGGGTGGAAATGGATAGGGAGAAGGAGCCGCCGGGATGAGCGAGCTTGGATGCGTGGACGGCTGCGGACGGCGTAGGCGCAAGAGAGTGGGTGGAAATGGGAGAGCGAGCTTGGATGCGCGGACGGCTGCGGACGGCGTGGGTGCAAGGGAATGGGTGGAAATTGGTGGGGAGAAGGAGCGGCTGGAGAGCGAGCTTGGATGCGCGGACGGCTGCGGACGGCGTGGGTGCAAGGAAGTGGGTGGAAATGGGTAGGGAGAAGGAGCTGCTGGGGCTGAACGAGCTTGGAAATGCGGATGGCTGCGGATGGCGTGCAAGGGAATGGGTGGAAATGGGTAGGGAAAGGAAGGCGCTGGGGATCAGCAAGCTTGGATGCGCGGACGGCTGGTGGAAATGTGTAGGGAGAAGGGGCCGCTGGAGATGAGCGAGCTTGGATGCGCGGACGGCTGCGGACGGCGTGGGCGCAAGAGAGTGGGTGGAAATGGGCGGGGATAAGAAGCCGATGGGGATGAGCGAGCGGCTGCGGACAGCGTGGGTGCAAGGGAGTGGGTGGAAATGGGTAGGGAGAAGGAGCTGTGCTGGGGATGAATGAGCTTGGAAATGCGGACGGCTGCGGACGGCGTGGGTGCAAGGGCATGGGTGGAAATGGGTAGGGAGAAGGAGCTGTGCTGGGGATGAACGAGCTTGGAAATGCGGACGGCTGCGGACGGCGTGGGTGCAAGGGAGCGGGCAGAAATAGGCGGATGGGGAGAGAAAGATGGTGGGGGGTAGCGAGCTTGGATTTGCGGATGGCTGCGGACGGCGTGGGTGCAAGGGAGCGAGTGGAAATGGATGGGGAGAAGAAGCTGGTGCGGATGAGCAAGTTTGGATGCGCAGACGGCTGTGCATGGTGTGGAGAAGAAGCCGGTGGGGATGAGCGAGCTCCGCAAGGGAGTGTGGATGGATATGGGTGGGGAGAAGGGCCCGGTGGGATGCACGGACGGCTGGGCGGCGCAAGGGAATGGATGGACAGGGGATGAGCTCGGACGGCGGGGGTGCAAGGGAATGGATCGAAATAGATGGGGAGAAGAAGCCCATGACACTTGGCGAGCTTGAATGCGCGGACTGCTTCTGACGGTGTGGGCGCAAGGGAACGGATGGAAATAAATGGGTGGGGAAAAGCAGCCGGTGAGGATGGTCAAACTTGGATGGGCGGGCGGCTGCGGACGGCTTGGGTGCAAGGGCATATGGGTGGATAAGGGTGGAGGGAAGAAGGCGTGTGGGCGCGCGAGCTTAGATGCGTGGACGGCTGAGGACTGTGTAAAAGCTGCTGTGTGTAAAGCTGTGTGTAAAGGTTTCTCCTGCGTGCAAAATTTTGGTGTGCAAAAGGTTCTGTGCGCGAAGGCTTCTCTGTGTAAACCCCTCTGCGGCTCTGCGCGCAAAAACTTATGTATGTAAAAGGTTCCTCTCTGTGTAAAACTTCCCCTGTGTAAAAGACATTGTGTGTAAAAGCTTCTGTGTGTAAGGTTTTCTCTGTGTGAAGGCTTCTGTGCGCAAAAGCTCTTGTGAGAACAGCTGCTCTGTGTCAAGGTTTCTTCGTGTAAAGTTTTTGCGTGTAAGAACTCCCCCGTTTAAAAGCTCCTGTGTGTAGAAATTCCTCTGGGTCTGCGTGCAGGCCGCTCTGTGAAAAAAGGTGGGTATACGCTTCTGTGCAAAGCCCCTGTGTGCAAAAGGTTCTGTGTGTCAAGGCTTCTCTGTGTAAACCCGTCTGCGCGTAAAAGCTTCTGCATATAAAAGGTTTCTCTGTGCAAACGTTTTTCTGTATGAAGGTTCCCCTTTGTGAGAGACATTGTGTGTAAAAACTTCTGTACGTGAGGGTTTCTCTCAGTGAAGGCTTCTCTGTTCAAAAGTTTCTGTGCAAAAGTTTCGGTATGCAAAAACCTCTGCGTGTAAAAGCTGCCCTGTGTAGGTAAAGGCTCTTCTTTGCAAAAGCTTCTGTTTGAAAAAACTGTTTTGTGGCAAGGGTTTCTGCGTAAAAGCTTCTGTGTGCAAACGTTTCTGTGCACGGCCTACAAAGGCTTATGTGGGTAGAAGCTCCTGTGCGTCAAAGCCTCTGCATGTAAATTCATCTGTGTGTAAAAGCGTCTGTGTGTAAAAACTGCTCTGCGTAAAAGCTTCTGTGTGTAAAAGCAGCGTCGTGTAAAAGACTCTGTGCGTAAAGGCTTCTGTGTGCAAAAACTCCTGTGTATAAAAGCTTCTCTCTGTGTAAAAGCTTCTGCGTGTAAAAGTTTTTGGGTGCACGCGCAAAAACTTTTTCGTGAAAAACCCTTCTGTGTAAAGGCTGCTCTGTGGAAAAAATGTGTGTGTAAAAGCTTCTGTGCAAAAGGCCTCTGTGGGCAAAAGGTTCCATGTGGAAAGGCTTCTGTGTAAACGCTTCTGCGCGTAAAATTTTCTGTGCGTAAAAGGTTTCTTTGTGTAAACGTTTCTCTGTGGAAAGGTTCCTCTGTGTAAAAGACATTGCGCGTAAAAGCTTCTGTTTGTAAGGGCTTATCTGTCTGAAAGCTTCTCTGTGGAAAAGTTTCTGTGTAAAAACCTCTGTGTCTAAAAACTTCTTTGTGTAAATTCTGCTCTGTGTAAAGGCTCCTCTGTGCAAAAGTTTCTCTGTGAAAAATCTGTTTTGTGGCAAGGGTTCTCTGTGTAAAAGCTCCTGTGTGCAAAAGTTTCTGCGTAAAAAAGAATGTAAAGGTTTCTGTGTACGGCGTAAAGGCTTCTGTGGGTAAAAGCTCCTGTGTGTCAAAGCCTCTGCATGTAAAAACATCTGTGTAAAAGCATCTGTGTGTAAAAACTGCTGTGTAAAAGCTTCTGTGTGTAAAAACTCCTCTGTGAAATAGTCTTGTCTTGTATGTAACGATTCTCCGTGTAGAGGCCTCTGTGTATTAAATCTTCTCTGTAAAACCTCCAGAATTTCGTGCTCTTCTGACTTTCACTCAGGTACCAACCCTGAAGCAAACTTCCTGTGGGGACAAAGACCTCTATATGCATATGTTATGACGTTTGACCCACATCAGCGATCATTCATCTTTATCTTTACCAGTAGTACTGCACAAGGCGGTGAATGATGGATGACAGAGCGAACCCACTGATGGACCGACAAGTGGTTGGAGGCAGCGCAGTGTTGTTGTGGTTGTAGTTGTAGTTGTTGTAGTTGTAGCTGTAGTTGTAGATGTAGGTGTTGTTGTGGTTGTAGTTGTAGTTGTTGTTGTTGCTGTAGTGTTAGTTGTAGCTGTAGTGCATTGCAGTGTAGTGCTATTGTAGTGGTTATCGTGGTTGTAGCTGTAGCCGTTGTAGCTGTAGTTGTAGTTGTTGTAGTTGTTGTAGTTGTAGTTGTTGTAGTTGTAGCTGTTGTAGTTGTAGTGGTTATTGTGGTCATAGTTGTAGTTGTAGTCGTAGTGGTGGTTGTAGTGGTAATGTAGTTGTTGTAGTGGTAGCTGTAGTGGTAACGTAGTTGTAGTTGTGGTTGAAGTGGTTGTTGTGGTTGTAGTTGTAGCTGTTGTAGTTGCAGTTGTAGTTGTAGCTGTTGTAGTTGTAGTTGTAGTTGTTGTTGTAGTTGTAGTTGTTGTAGTGGTTGTTGTGGCTGTAGTTGTAGTTGTAGTTGTAGTTGTAGTCGTAGTGGTAGTTGTAGTGGTAGTTGTAGTGGTAATGTAGCTGTAGTGGTAAATGTAGTGGTAATGTGGATGTAGTTGCAGTTGTGGTTGTAGTTGTACTTGTGCTTGTACTTGTAGTTGTGGCATAGTCACATCCAAACTTCAAAAATCGTCCCGAAACCCGCATTTTTCTTGGGTTCTCGTTTAGTTTGGTAAACCGCGTGGGGAGCGAGCTGATTTGAACGGTGGTGTGCGGACGGTGTGGCTGCAAGGGAAAGGACGGGAAAGGAAAGGTAGGGACAGAAAGGGGCACGAATGGAAAGGAAGGGAAAGGAAGGGAAAGGAAGGGAAAGGAAGGGAAAGGAAGGGAAAGGAAGGACAAGGAAGGGAGAGGAAGGGAAAGGAAGAGAAAGGAAGGGAAGGGAAGGGAAGGGAAAAGGGAAGGAAACGAGTGGGTGGAAGGGACAGGAAGGGAAAGGAAGGGAAAGGAAAGGAAAGGAAAGGAAAGGAAGCGAAAGGAAGCGAAAGGAATGGGTGCAAGGGAGTGGGTTGAAATGGGTAGGGAGAAGGAGCCGCTCGGGATGAGCGAGCTTGGATGCGCGGACGGCTGCGGACGGCGGGCGCAAGGGAGTGGGTGGAAATGGGTGGTGAGAAGGAGCCGGTGGGGATGAGCGAGCTTGGATGCGCGCACAGCTGCTGACAGCGTGGGCGCAAGGGAGTGGGTGGAAATGGGTAGGGAGAAGGAGCCGCTGGGGATAAGCAAGCTTGGGTCTGCGGACGGCGTGGGCGCAAGGGAGTGGGGGAAATGGGTGGGGAGAAGGAGCCGCTGGGGATGAGCGAGCTTGGATGCGCGGGCGGCTGCGGACGGCGTGGGTGCAAGGGAGTCGGTGGAAATGGGTGGGGAGAAGGAGCTGCTCGTGATGAGCGAGCTTGGATGCACGGACGGCTGCGTGGGTGCAAGGGAGGGTGGAAATAGGTAGGGAGAAGGCGCTGGTGGGGATGAGGGAGTTTCGGTGCGCGGACCGCTGCAGACGGCGTAGGTGAGGGAGTGTGTGGAAATGAATAGGGAAAAGGAGCCGCTGGAGATGAACAGGCTTGGATGCGCGGACGGCTGCGAACGGGGTGGGGTAGGGAAAAGAAGCCGCTGGGGATGAGCGAGCTTGGATGCGCGGACGGTTGCGGACGGTTGCGGACGGCGTGGGTGCAAAGGAGTGGGTGGAAATCGGTAGGGAAAAGGAGCCGCTGGGGATGATCGAGCTTGGATGCGCGGACAATTGCGGACGGCGTGGGCGCGAGGGCGTGAGTGGCCAAAAATGGATGGAAAGAAGGAGCCGCTGGGGATGAGCGAGCTTGGATGCGCGGACGGCTGCGGACGGCGTGGGTGCAAGGAAGTGGCTGGAAATGGGTAGGGAAAAGGAACCGCTGGGGATGAGCGAGCTTGGATGCGCGGACGGCTGCGGACAGTGTGGGTGCAAGGAATTGGGTGGAAAACGGTGGGGAGAAGGAGCCGCTGCAGATGAGCGAGCTTGGATGCGCGAACGGCTGCCGACGGCGTGGGTGCAGGGGAGTGGGTGGAAATGGGTGGGACGAAGCAGCCGCTCGGGATGAGCAGGCTTGGATGCGCGCAGGGCTGCGGACGGCGTGGGTGCAAGGGAGTGGGAAAAAATAGGCAGGGAAAAGGAGCCTCCAATGAGCGAGCTTGGATGCGCAAACCGCTGCGGACGGTGTGGGTGCAAGGGAGTGGCAGAAATGGGTGGGAAGAAGAAGATGCTGGGGACGAGCGAGGTTGCAAGGGAGGGCTGGATGAGGGCGCAGGTCGAAATTAGCGGGGAACAAGAGCCGCTGGGGTTGATCAACCGTGGATGCGCAGACGGCTGCAAATGGGTGGGGAAAAGAAGCCGCCTGGGATGAGCGAGCTTGGATGCGCCGACCGCTGCGGACAGCGCAAGGGAATGAGGGGAAATGGATCGAGAGAAGGAGCCGCTGGGTATGAGCAAGCTTGGATGCGCGGACGGCTGTGGACGGTGTGGTTGTAAGGGAGTGAGTGGATGGAAATGGGTCGGAAAAAGCAGCTGCTCGGGATGCTCGAGCTTTGATGCGCGGAGGGCTGCAGACAGCGTGGGTGCAAGGGAGTGGGTGGAAATGGGTAGCGGGAAGGAATTGCTGGGGGTGAGCGAGCTTGGGTATGTTATTCTGACTTTCAGTCGGGTTCATATATCAAATCTATATTTATATGTATGATGATATGAAACCCATATTAGCGAATAATTTATTTGCATGCTTATCCTTATGAGTATTTTTATCATTATCCTTATCATTATTATTATCCTTATCATAATGATATATATATAGATAAGGAAATTATTTGCATACACTGATTTAGATTATATGGATATGCAGGCATACCCATATTCGTTTGGATTAAATAACTGCAAATTACCTGGAAATTAAAATTTAACCTCGAATTTAGATTACATATATATGCCAGTATTCCGTGAGCCACTTTTTCAATCTCCAATCCAGATCATATGTACATATAAATTGCTTTTTTTTCCTTTGGATCTTATGTCTACGCCTAGAAAAAAAAGGGATGCTTAATTTGGATCTTATTTGTTCTCAGATTGTTTGTGTCTGGAACATCAAGCGATTTTATTTTGGTGGGGTTGGGGTGGGATGGAGCGGTACAATGACAATTATGCCCCTGCGCACATACAGGCATAGCAACCTGAGCATCTTTCCTTCTCTCATGCAAACATAGGCTCGTGGGAAGGGGTGCGACAATAACATTTATATGTTTTTCCATGCATAGGTATAGGAACCTCATAATTTTTCTTGCTTTCAGGCAAATATAAAAACGTTGGGTGGGGTGGGGTAGGACAATAATATTCATGTTCTTGCGCATTTAGGTATAGATCATTTTGCTTGCTCTCATGCAGACACAGGCACGTTCTCCCCCGCTGATGAAAATATAGGCGCGTGGGGTGGGATGAATGAGGTGGGGGGAGGCAATAACGTGCATGTTCCTGCGCAGACACAAATACAGCAACTTCATCATGTTTCTGCTCTCGTGATACACAGGCACATGGGGCTGGGGTGGGGTTGGGCGGCACAATAACATTCATATTCCTGCGCACGCACAGGCACAGCAACCTCATCATGATTTTTTATGCTTTCATTGAGGTACATAGACAGATAGATAGCTAGATATATAAAAAAAGAAAAGGAAATAGATAGGGATATAGACAGTTACATAGATAAAGAGGTTTGTAGATCGAAGGAAAAAAATAAAATAAAAATATGGATGGATAGGGAAAAAAATTGATCGACAAATAAATTGATTGATTCATACAATCAAAGAGCAAAATACATTGAAAGGTAAATGAAGGATCAAATAAATAGATAGATTAAAAAATCTATAAAGTGATGTATAGATAAACCCATAAATTGATTGATTGCTAAAAAACAGATAGATGGATATATAGGTCGCCAGATAGGTAGAAGCATAAATAGAAAGATAATGTGATTAATAAAATCATAAATAGAAGAATGGGTTACAAGAAAAATCGGTCGACAAATAAAGAGATAAATCAATAATTCGATAGAAAGACTGGAGGCTACAAGGCCTTTCGGCTAGCGCTCCGCGTTTTTGTACGATCGATTTTTGGAAGATTTCCCGACATTGACAATGCATATTTTTCCGTGAAAAATACCTCCGCATACACATACGATCTCAATTTCGTGGGTACAGATGATATTCTCACCATTTTCATTTTTATTATTATCTCTTCATAATTTTTTTTTCATTCTCATCATGATCATTTTTCGTCATGATATTTTCTTCTTTTCTTTCATAAACTGCAAATATCAAAAATCGGTAATAAAGGAAGAAATGGGGTTACCAGTAACCAATTATTAATCTACTTTGTTTATTTTGATTTTGCATTAGGAATCCCTGTCCCTCCTTTGTTTCCCGATAGCTCCTGCGAAAAGTTTCTCCAAAAAAAATTCTGTCTAATATAATGTGACCTCCAATAATTTTCTTACCTAAATAATCTGTATCAATGTTCATTTCTACCACATATATCATGTATATTAATTCATCTCCATCAAATTAATCATCTACGTAGTCTACATCAACCTCAATGGTCAATTTCATATTTCATTTTCATCCAATAAATCATCTATATCATCGATATGAATTTAAAAATACATTTCATCTAAATCACATACATCATCTCCATCATTTTCAATTATTACCAGCATCTACAAGGAAAATTCATCGTCTTTATCACCCGCATCGATTTCATCCGGTTCATCTATATCATCCACATTCATGTCGTTCTTACCGCATTTCAATTGCCTCCGGCATTCCGATGGCTTTCTAGCCTTTGATCAGCATGGCGAAAGCGGGCTCGGGAAGCTGGGTGCAAAAAGGCGGTTTGTGCAAAAGGGCGCCTCTGTGCAGAAGGATCTATGAGAGACATTTGGTGAGAAAAGAAATATCAATAAATTTTTGCTAAAATAAGCTTTGATTAAAACTTGGTTTGGGCAAAAGTTTGTTTGTGTAAGAATTTAAAAGTTCTTGTGTAAAAGCCCCTTTGTGCAAAAGTTTTTCTTACGTCATTTTTTTGCTTGCCTGAAAGCTCGTCCTTCAGCTTCTCGGTGTGTGTGTCAGTCTTCCCTGTGCTTTTCCGTACTAAAGCCTATCTTTGTCAAAAATCTTTTCTTTCAAAGATTATCTTTATGAGAGTGGTTTTTTTGAATCCTCTTTTGAGTGGAAGAAATATATTTTTTTTCATAAATATTAATGATATTCATGTTATTTTTTTTGACCTTCTCTTTGTGAAAGAATATTGAAAGAATGAAAACCTTCCAACAGATATCATCCATTCAATTTTTGGCTGATACTTTGCAGTCAAGTCAATGGCAATATCATTGCCAGAATTCAATTGTGTTTTTCATACCAAATCAAACCAGATTTCCAAATAATTTTGCGTTATAATAAATTTTGTGTATTGCCTATTTACTGGCCCATCTAAGTGGTTGCCGATATATATTTTTCAAAAAAGCTTCAGATGAAATGTTTATTTTTTTTTACTGGGCGGTAATAATTTTTGCATCGCACATAGATTTTTCAAATAATTATTCTCAAAAAAAACCTACCATTGATTTTAAAGAATACATCCCAGTCAACATATTTCTGATTAAGACGACAAATTGGAGAAATTCCCGGCGACTGCTTTGACTGTGAAATCTGACTGTCAGCCAATGAGACCATTAAATCAAAAAAAACATGAAAACCATTGTTCCCGAGCGCGTCTGAGCGAAGGGTTCTTCAAACTGTCAAGGTCTGTCATACATCTTCATATCTTCACATCTTCACATCTTCACACCTTCACATCCTCACATCTTCACATTCTATCTTCACACATCCTCACATCCTCACATCTTCACATCTTCACATCTTCACATCTTCACATCCTCACATCCTCATCCTCACATCTTCACATCTTCACATCTTCACATCCTCACATCCTCATCCTTGCATCTTCACATCTTCACATCTTCACATCCTCACACCTTTCTCTCTCTCCTCTCTCTCTTGAGTGTCAAAAAACTGAGGTAAAATTGTGATTTCAAGGTGTCCGGTGTAAAAAGGTGTGTGTGTGTGTGTACAGGCTGAAGTTGTGGATGAGGCTGGAGATTAAGATGATGTTGCACAGGAGGGTGCAAAGGAGGATGAAGTGGAGGATGTAGAGAAGGATGAAAATGAGGTTGAAGATGCGGATGAGGAAGATGAGACCAAGTTGAGGTTGAGGAAAAATTTGGATTATGCGGATGAGGATGAGGATGTGATGGAAATGAGGGTGAGGATGTGATGGAAATGAGGATGCGGACCAAGATGAAGATCAGGCTGAAAATGACGAGGAGGATGAATTGGGGCCAGACTTTTCTACGCATTGTAGCTGCGAATCATGGAATGGACCCGGCTCAGTTGTTACTGACGAGTCGAGAAAATGTTCGACAGTGAGCGATGGAATTTTTTTTTCTTGACGACAATCACGGAAGGTTGTTTTTTGTATGGTAAGCAATCTTTTCTTTTGCAACACAGGAATCTTTTCTTCCTGCAGCCGGAACTGTCTGAGCGCGAGAAAGAAAAATATTTTTTTTTCTTGTGGTTGAAAGGATGACAGAACGGCTGTAAGGTGCTTTCATGCAAAGCCCTAAGATGTGTTTTTATCCTTGAAGTTGCACAACCTCGATGCACCCCTGATTGCAATAGGTCGCGAAATCCTTGCATTTGTCTGCTTTTTTTGCATTTTTGAGTGTTTTTACAAGGTTCCTGCCGGTTTTTGGCATGTATTGTGACAAGTCACCCATGTTGAAAATGAGATTCCACCATCCAGTTTCGCGTGCTGCCCGGTTCTTTTCGACATATCTTCAACATTCTTTTTGGAGGACAGACTGGTTGATCGTTGCACTTGTGTTTTTTGTGCCTTTTCAGATTTGTATGTGTTGGTTGCGATGATGCATCAGGTCAATTTTGTGTAAGTAATATCTCCTCATGGGTAGATTTGACACAGCAGTAGTTGGTGCAAAATTTATCTTCTAATCACATTTGCCGACACTGCCATGTTCCACAGGAGGTTGCGCTCGTCATTCAGGCGTGTGTTTCGGGTCGCTTGACTCACTGCATTTGTTTACAACACGAAACAAACATGCGTGATCGCGGTTGCAGATGTCTCGACTTAGGACAGGGCACGGGATGCATCTTGTCGACTAACACAGATGATGATTTATCTTCACATCTTCACATGCTCACTTCTTCATGTCATATCTTCCAATCTTCACATCCTCACGTATTCATCTCTTCGCATTCTCACCTCTTAAGATCGTCAATATCTTTCTTCATCCTCACATCTTCATCTCTTATATCTTCACACCGTCTTCAAAACTTCACATGTTCACATCCTCACCTCTTCACGTCATATCCTCAAATCTTTTCATTCTCACAAATTCTTTTCTTCACATCCTCACCTCTTCACATCTTCACTATCTGTTTTCTCATCTTACATCTTCATCTATTCATATCTTCAAACATTCTGCACTTTTTTTTTCTTTAGGATATTTCAATTTTTTCTCCCTGTATGCTTATGCTGTCCCACCTTCTGACTTGCACATTTCATTACATTTTTTTCGCTCTCAGGTCATCAGTCGTCTAGTTTCAAATAATTGGCAGAGTCACCAATTTTTCTTTAAGGAATTTTTCGTCAGAGATAACTTTTTTTTTTTTGGAGGACCTGGCTAAATCAATTCCCATCGAGGCACAAGATTTGATGAAAATGCATTGTCTGCTCTCAATACACAATGGACGCACCACAAAATACTCACAAAAAAATTTTTGGTCACCATTCTGCCGAAAGATTTGCATTTTGTGCGGCAGGTGCAGGCCTGACATTAACGAATGGCTGTTCTTCCATTGGACTGGCTTGTTTGAGACGATTGTCCAAAGCTTGCTGCTTTTCGCAGCTTCCCCACTAACACAAATGGGTGTGCAAGGATTCCCCATGAGTAACACAATTTGGTTCTATGCAACGGTTGAGAATAAACCGTCACCAAAAATTTGAAAAGCTTGGTTACTGGCGGCCTGAGCTGTTTGCGCTGTTTGCATGGCCGAAAAAAAAAGGCATTGCGTTGGATTCCTTTGCTTGGCAACAAGGACCTTGTGCAAAGAAAGAAGGCACAAAGAGACATGCATTCGTATTCATCCACGTGTATTTTCAACTCAGTCTAACTTACACTCCTGTCCAAATTTTTTCCAACACAGGCAACTCTTCGGGCACACGTCAGTGCTTTTTCCAAGGCAGGACCCATGAAAAAGGGACAACGAAAATTATGTCCTTTGTGGCGCAAAAATTGGCGCCAGGAAAATGGGCGGCGTTAAAATGCTTGCTGGCAAAAAATCCATTCAGAAACGCGGTTGTGTGCAAAAAAAAGCGAAAGGTGGCCTACCCAAGACTATGTGTGTGTGTGTGAACGTGCCTGTTTGCAGGAGCGTCGAGGGTGTGTCCGTGGAGCAGGGGCCTGTGTGCAGACAAGTGCGCTTCCAACAATTAACAGACAGACAGTCAAAGGAATACTTCAAGATTTTCTCCACCACGACATGCTCATGAAATATTTCCAGACATTTTGTTGCCACAGGAGCAGGTATGACATGTTGTGTAAGACTTGAACCCCTTTATACAAGTACAATTTTTTCCTTTCAAAGAAAAACCATGCGGACTTATGGGGCTCAACTTTTCGGGATGGACAAAAAAATCCATGTGGAATGACCTCACCAATGGCATTAAGCAAACAACAAATATAAAAGAAATCACATTACCGGAAGGTACGGTTGCAGATGAATATGAATTATGAAAATTGACCGGACGGGCAAAGCGAGAACCTCTGAAGCCAATGTTACTGGCACGTCAGTGGTGTTGGCGGGAAGCAATTGGTTTTACAACTCTTTCCAGCTGCAATGGTGCAAATTGTGCAGTGTGGCGCCTTGAAAGTATATCTTTTGTCGTTGCAAGCTTTAAGCGGCACATCGTGTATTTTTTCAAAGGACCATGGTTATGCAATAAATTTCATCCTTGAACAGAAAATTGCACCTCTGCAAAACCAAGCAGTCTTTCCCCATCCATTGCAGCATCTCTGTGCATGTTTGTGTTGTATTAGCTCCTGATGATCCATGTCAATCAAAACCAAAATAAACCACAAGGAACATTCTTTCGTGCCGCACAGTTTCAACTTCTCCAGCCACGGCCACCACCACCACCAGATTCACAACCACAACAACCAAAAAAAGCTGTGTGTCGCAGCTTCTCTCTGAAAAAGGTTTCTTGCTTGGCGGCTTGGCCGTGTGAAAGCTTGTCAGTGTAACGGACTCTGTGTGTAAAGATCTGCCAAGGGGCCTGTTAGCGTTGTTTTTAGTGGGCCAGACCAGTGAATAGAACAGATAACATTTCAATGCGTGCGCAGCCTGTGCGGAACACCCCACCCCCACACCAACCACCTGGCCCCTGAGCTTATCCACGGCGTCCAGCCAGTCGTCAGCACTAGGGGAAGCCTCAAGTTTTTTGCAATGTTGCATAATGGCTCTTCATGTTTTCTGAAAGTTTGGCGTCGAAAAAGCAAGCATCCGCACGTGTGCTGACCAAGAATGACTTACCATTTTTTTGCGAACTTGCATTCCGGGTTCATGTGTGCTTCATGCTGTCATTTTTTTGGTGAAGAAAAAAGTGAGCAAGGTGGATTTTCCGGAAAATTGCCCATCAGCGGGCCTGCAATGGAAACATGGCCCCCGGTTGCACTGGCACTGGGACGGGTGGCTGACAAAAATCGCACCAAGAACGTTTCTTGTTTCAAAAAAAATAAAAACTTTTTCCTTTTCCCAGCTGCGCAAATGACACAAATGGATGTGCAAGCACGCCAAATGACTGACACAATTCGCTGTCTGTTTCAGAGGTTGAAAACGCAAAACCACCGCATAGACCACACACAAGTGTAACTTCCTGGAGAAGATTTCAAAATAGTGAGATTATGCACCCAAGGCAAACAACCCTTGTTTTTTGAGCATGCTCGGTTGGTGGCGGCCTTGCGCGCTGTTTGCATTGTTTGCCTGGCCTGAAGGAACTTTTACAGAGGATGTTTTCCCTTGTGTGGCATTTGGAAACGAACACAGAAACAAAGGCATCGTGCAAAGGCAGAAAAGCACAAAGACACACGCGCTCACACACGCACAATCGTCCACACCCAGCACATTCATCCATACAAAAAATCCAAAAATGTTTTTCCTTTTGTTTCCACATTCCTTCCCCAAAGCTTGCTCCACGTGATTCTTGTTTCAAAAATGGAAAAAACAAAGGACAAAAAACGCTGCAAAAAAAAAACCGCACCGCCCGCCTGACAAAAAAGCCATGCAGAAACGCGGCTTGGTGCAAAAGGCATTTGTGCAGGGGCGTCCGGGGCGCCTGTCGAGCACGGACCTGTCTGCAGAAAAGTCTGCTTTCAAGACGGTTGTGTGAAAGAAAGCGAATTTTGCCAGAAGCCATCATTTAATCCAGGTTTTGGTGTGAAGGTATCTGTGTGTGGAACTGTCAGAGATAAACGTATGTGTGTGTGACGCCCTTTGTCCGTGAATGGTCAATGCCATGATGCCCAAAGGCTTAGCGTCTGTGGGCATTTGTCTGCATCAGTCAGCTGGCTGCAAAACACCTTCTGCCTGGGGCGTGTGTGTGTTGTGGGTTGTGTACAGCGGTGTGTAAAAAAACGCGCATGTGTCAGATTTGTTTGCTTTTCTTCACGGAATTGTGCAGAAAGCTTTTGTGGGTTGAGCTGTCTGTGTGTAAAAAAGCCTCTTTCGGTGAAAGCGCCTGGGTGAAGAGGCTTTTGTGTGTAAAAGGAGTTTGTGTGAGGAAGTTCTGTGCCTGTGATTTTTGAATTGAAAAAGGCTTTGACTGGAATCGCCTCTGTGTGACATGCTCTGTCTGTGAAAGTGCCTGGGTGTGGAGGGCTTTTGCAGGCCTGTGTCAAGGAGTCTGTGTGCAAAAAAGGCCGCTGTGTGCAAAGACTGTGTAAAAATCTGTGCACAAGAATCGGGGTGCAGAGGTTTGTTTTTGAAACAAAAAAGCGTCTGTTTGTAAAAGAAGTTTGTGTGCAAAAGCGCTGTGCGCAAAAGCTTCATTCAGTTTGTGAAACGGTTTTGCGTGGGACAGCGTCTGTGCGTAAAGGCTTCTGTGTGCAACAGGGGCCCTGTGTGAAAGCGCTTGCCTGTAAAAACATTCTGCTCGCGGGAGCACAGGAGTCTACAAGGCTTCTGGGTGTGAAAAAAGATTTTTGTGCAAAAAGCACCTGTGTTCAAAAGCGTCTGTGTGTAGGAGCTCCAGCGTGTACAGAAAGGCCTCTGTGTGTGAAGGGCTTCTGTGCGTTAAAGCGTTTGTCTCTAAAGGCCGTAAAAGACGTCTGCATGGAAAAGCGCCTGCATGTCAAAGTGGCTGTGTGTAAAAGCATCTGTGTGTAGACCGTGTGTATGCAAGCGTTTTTGTGTGTCAAAGCGTCTGTGTGTGACAGGTTTGTGTGTAACGGCCCCTGTGTACAAGGCGTCTGTGCGTAAAAAGCGCGTCTGCGCAAAAGCCGTGGTGTGGGTCAGACTGCCTGTGCGTATGTCCGTGTGTACAAACGCATGTGGGCAAAGCGTCTGTGTGCAAAAGCGTCTTTGTGTGGAGGCGTCTGTGTGTAAAGAAACTTCCGTGAGTTGAAGCGCCTGTGTGTAAAAAGCACCTGTGCGTAAACGCAGCGGTGTGTAAGAGTGTCTGTCTGTCCGTATGTCTGTGTGTAACAACGCCTGTGGGAAAAAGCGTCTGCGTGCAAAAGCGTCTTTGTGTCGAGGCGTCTGTGTGTAAAAGGCTTCTGTGTGCAAAAGCGCCTGTGTGTAAGATGGGTTTGTGTATCAACGTTGCTGCGTGTCAAAAGGGCCGTGCTTACAAGAACGTGTGTTTGCGTGTGTGTGTGTCAGAGGCTTTTGTGTGTACAAGGGGTTTTCGTGCAAAAGCGCCTGAGTGTAAAAGGCTCCTGTGTGTGAAGGCGTCTGTGTGTAAAAGCGTCTGTGTGTTAAAGGGGTTTGTGTGCAAAAAGCGTCTGTGTGAAACGGTCGCTGTGTGTTAAAAAGGCTTTGCAGGTAAAAAAGCATGTGCGGAAAAAGCCTCTGTCTGTAAATGGCGTTTGTGTGCAAAGGCGTCTGTGTGTGAAAGCGTCCGTGTGTAAAAGGATCTGTTTGTAACAGAGTTCGTGTGTAAAGGCGTCTGTGTTAAAAAGCCTCTGTTAGTAAAGGCTTTTGTGTGTAAAAGGCGTCTGTGCGTAAGGGCTTCTGTGTGTAAGCGTGGCCTGTGTGTAAAAAGGATTTGAATGTGAAAGCATCTGTGTGTAAAAAAGTCTGTGTGCGGGAGCGCCCGTGAAGGGCTTGTGTGTCAAAGAATTTGTTTGTAAAAGCATCCGTGCGTAAGAGTTTCTGTGTGAAAGCGTCTGTGTGTAAAAGCGTTTGGCTTCTGTGGGCACCAAGAAAAGCAGCCCACAACCCCGAATGCCGTCATGTGCAACACTTGTGCAAGACAAATCATTGCCATAGTCTTGTATATCCGCCCCCTCTGTCCCTACCCTCGTAGACTGTCGAGTTTGGACTGGGGGAGTTGCGGATTGTCAACTGCGAAGCGTGGAGACAGGAGTGTAAAGTGTGGGGCGCAGGGTGTCACATGTAAAGTGTGGAGGGTGGAGCGTGGCGAGTGGACAGCGGAGCGTAAAGTGTAGAGCGTGGAGTGCAGAATGCGGGGTGTAAAGTTTCGAGTGCGGAGTGCAAAGTGTGAAGCATGGAGTGTAGATTGTAGGGTGTATGTAAAGTCTAGCGTGTGAAGTGTGGAGTAAAGCGGGGAGTGTAAAGTGCGGAGTGTGGAGCATAGAGTGTAGAGCGTAGGGTGTAAAATGTGGAGTCTGGAGGGCGGGGTGTAGAGTCTGGAGTTTGGAGTGCGGAGCGTGTGGAGTGCGGGGTGTGAAGCGCGGAGTGTGGAGAGGGGAATGAAGAGTGCAGAGTGTAGAGCGTAGAGTGGGGTGCCGAGTGTGGAGCGCAATGCGTGGAGTGTTGAGTGCAGGGTGTTATGGGTAGAATGCGGCGGGTGGAGTGTGGAGGGTGGAGCGTAAAGTGTGGAGTGTGGAGTGTGGGGCGTGGAGTGTAAAGTGTGGAGTGTGAAGCGTGGCGCGTCGAGTGTAGAGTGTAGAGGGGGAAGCGTGGTGCATGGAGTGTGGGGCGTGGAGCGCAAAATGTGGCGTGTAAAGTGTAGGGTGCGGAGCGGGGAACGCACAATGTGGATGGGGCCTGGTGCGTAAAGAGTGGGGTGTAGGGGGTGGGGCGTGGAGTGGGGAGCGCGGAGTGCAGAGTGGGGAACGCGGAGTGTAAAGTGTAGACTGTGAAGTGTGGGGCGCGGAGTGTAAAGTGTAGGGTGGGGAGTGTGCGGAGCAATTTGTGGAAAGTAGAGCGTAGAGTGTGGAGTGCGGGGTGTAAAGTGTAAAGTGTGGCAGGCAAAGCGCGGAGTGGAAAGCGTAGGCTGTGTAGAATATGTGGAAGTTGTGGACGAAGGACTGGAGAGGGCCAAATTTACACAGGTTAGTGTTGCAACTGCAGCAGATATTGTGGCATGCCACACACGACGCATCTGCACCAAATATTTCGTCTGCAACACATGATGTGATTGCTGTAGTGTCCCACGCCTGCATGACGAGTTGTACGTTTTTTAGCCCTGGTCGCAGCCCTGACAAGTACTGCGCTTGCCACGAAAAATGACGCTGAAGGTTTCCCAAAGTGGTGCCCCTGGCACGAAAAAATGAATTTCAACTTTTGAAAACGATGCGAAAGTAGGGCGCCTGCCACACAAAACCATTTTCGACACGTTGTGGAACAAACTGGCATCTCACGAAGTGCCACGCCTGCCACGCGAAGTGACGTTTCGACACGTCTAACACGTCGGTTGCGACCGCGGACGCAACGTCTGGCAAACGCGCCCTCAGCCCCCAGGCCCTCAGAGGGAAACAGGAACCCTTGCTACGCATTCGGGAAAACAATCTCAATCTCTAATTTGGTGAACGCTGGGTGTTGTTACGTACCGCTCGAGCTCAGCATGACACTCTTGGCGTGACGCTCTTGGCATGGCTCTCTTGGGGGAAGATTCTTGGAAGGTAATTTTGGGAAGAAACTCTTGGGAAGACACTTTTGGCATGACAGTTTTGGGGGACGCTCTTGGGAAGAAATTCTTGGGAAGACATTCTTGGGAAGAAATTCTTGGGAAGACACGCTTGGGAGACGCTCTTGGGAAGAAACTCTTGGGAAGACATTCTTGGGAAGAAATTCTTGGGAAGACACTCTTGGGAGACGCTCCTGAGAGACACTCTTGGGGAAACACTTTGGGAAAGACACTCTTGAGAAGACACTCTTGGAAGACACTCTTGGCATGACACTCTTGCGAAGACACTCTTGGGAGACACTCCTGGCATGACCCTTTTGGAAGACAATCCTGGGAAGACGCTCCTGGCAAAACACGTTTGGAAAGACACTCCTGGGAGACGCTCCTGGGAGACACTCTTGGAATGACGCTCTTGAAAAACAACGCATGAATATTGCGCGTGCCACGCAAAAATGATTGCCGACTCTTTTTCGAGACACGCGAGAAGCACACGAAATCGCAAAATGACATCACCCTTTTGGCGGCTTCCCCCATAGACAACGAGACTGCGACACGTTTGAAACGTCCAAGACAACGTCACTTTTGCAGCCTCCGCCATAGACAATGAACGACGCTTCAACACGTTTGAAACGACCTAAACATCATCACTTTGGCAGCTTCCCCGATAGCCAACGACTTTTCGACGCCTTTGAAACGTCCAAAACATCATCACTTTGCCGCTTCCCCCATAGACAACGACGTTTCGACGCGTTTGAAACGTCCGAAACATCATCACTTTGGCAGCTTCCCCCACAGACAACGACGGTTCGACACATTTGAACCGTCCAAGACACGATCACTTTTGCAGCTTCCCCCATAGACAACAACGTTTCGGCACATTTGAAACGACCAAAACAGCATCACTTTTGCAGCTTCCCCAATAGACAACGCCGTTTCGACATCGCCTGTCAGAAAATGCCGCGCCTGCCTCACGATTTGCGGCATTACACACCTTGACGCAGCCCTGCCAACGCGATTCGCAAAAAACAGGCAGCACGACACGTGTAAAGTATTGCGCCCGCCACGAAAAATGACGCTAAAGGTCTCCAAAGTGCTGCGCCTGCCACGAAAAATGAATTTCAACTTTTGAAAACGATGCGAAAGTATGGCGCCTGCCACACAAAACCATTTTCGACGCGTTGTGGAACAAACTGGCATCTCACGAAGTGCCGCGCCTGCCACGCGAAATGATGTTTCGACACGTCTAAAACGTCTAAAATGACATCCTTTGCAGCTCCCCCCATAGACACGGCCATAGCGACCTACCGCGGACGGTTGCGAACGGCTGCGAACGCGGGCGCAATGTCTGGCGAAGAGGCCCTCAAGCCCCAAGCCCCCAGAGTGAAACGGGAACCCTCGCCACGCATTCGGGAAAAAAACGTGTGCGTCTAAAAGGTGTTCGTGTGTAAGAGTGTTCGCGTCTCTGTGTGAGGGCGCCTGTGTGTAAAAGGCGACTGTGTTGAAAAGTGTGGGCGTCTGTGTAGAGGCGTCTGGGTGTAAAAGCGTCTCTGCGTGCGAAATCGTCTGCGCGTGAAGAAGATTTATATGCGGGCGCGTCTGCATGTAAAAAGCCTTTGTGTGTAAAAACCTGTATGGGGCAAAGAGGTGTGCGCAGCCGCTGCTTCTGCACCGATTGAAAGAAACGCATGTGTGTAAAAGGCTTCTGTGTGTAAAAGCGTCTGTGTGCCAGGCTTCTGTGTAGGAGCGTCTGTGTGCATTTCGTCTGTGTGTAAAGGCCTTTGCGTTTGAAAGAGTTTGCATGTCCCGGCGTCTGTGCGTCAGCCCCGTGAACACGTCTATGTGTACAGGCGTCCCCGTGCCAGGGTGATATTGTATCAAGCCATCTGTGTGCACAGGCGTTTGTGAAAACCGCGTCCCAAATGAGTGTCGTATACCCATGTGTGGTGATGCGTCTGCGCAAGCGCGTCTGTATGTAAATGTGCTTCGGACAATTTCCGCCTCCTGCATTCGTCCTCCTTTCTTATTTCTTCATCTTCCTTCATCTGTTTGTCCCAACCTTGGTTCATATAGCTTTCTCCTTGGCGTGCATGCCTTCTTTTTCCGTGCCTTGTTTCTCTGTCATCTCTTCATCTTGAATTTGTGCGTTTCTCTGCTTCACACAATGACAATTTCGAAACTTGACATCTGACATCTGCCATCCCCCGCAAGATCAAAAGCGACAGATCACTGTATCAGACCGATCATTCGCATCACACCGACAGAGTTCTACCGATCATTCGTATCACGCCGACCGCCTGCTTACATCTGATCAACTTGCTCATCTTAGCTCTCGGGCCAACCCTCATCTAATTTTCCCCGTTTGCCTCAAGGCATGGGAGGGTCACGGGGGCCAAAAATTACAAGATCACCGTTGAACTGAAAGGTTGCCTGCAACAACTTGCGGATGAAAGCCCTTGGCCGGCAGCAGGCGCCTGGAGCGCGGAACCTTGTGAGCCTGGTGAAGGCGCAGGGCGTCAAAGGCATCGATTTTTACAGCTAATCTATTCTGATAAGATCCAATCTGTCACGGGCTTTGTAACTGAAGGGCTTCTACTTTCCAAGGGCTTCGCCTTCATCGCGTGTTTCATTTCTGAACGAAGTTCAAGTACCGAAAGGCTTTATGTCTTGCGGGATATCAATTTTGAAAGGTTTTAATTTTTTAAGGGCATCTGTCTTGCAGGGCTTCAATTCTTCCAGCCCCTGGGTCATTGAAGCGCGTAATTTTTTGAAGGGCTTGAACTTCTATGGCTTCAAGCGTTTGACGGATTTCAATTTTTCAAGGGCTTTAATTTTTTCAGGGCTTCAGTCATTGAATGGCCTCAATTTTTGAAAGGCTTCAATTATTAAACGGCTTCAATTCTTGAAGGGCTTCAATTATTGAAGGGCTTCAATTATTAAAGGGCTTCAATGTTTGAAGGGCTCCAATGTTTGAAGGGCTTCTATGTTTGAAGGGCTTCCAATGCTGAGGGGCTTCATGTGCGGACGGCTTCCAATGCTGAAGGGCTTGGTTTTTGCAAGGGCGTCAATCCTTACGTGGAATACTGGGCTTGCAACTTGAAATTTAACATAGCCCAACGATTTCAAGTTAGTAACCGGCTGGTCAAGAATAAAAATCACCAAACGGCACCATAATGAATTGTCAGCTCTATTCGCGTGTTTTGCTTGCTTGATTTGATTTTTTGCAACCTTTGCCAAAACTGAATGCAGCAATGTGTTGACATGACAGCCTCTTGCCCATGTATTCCAAGCCGAAGCATGTCCACAGGTGGGGCAAGAAGTAGGAGAAAGATTCTGTTCTTGACGTGGTGTATGGCTTATAGTGAGTCTTCTATCCGTGTGCTACATCCAAATGAGCCTGTTGGGCCATTCCAAATGAGCACGCGCCCATAGATCTAAGACGAAGGCGCCGACGAACACACGGAATTCATGAACAGGTCTTTCCAATCGGTGGGGGCGGCCTGCCGGTGTAGCCGTTGGCAAGTATTGAGAATCAAACACCCGAAATTGAGGCAGCAGCAATCGGCAAATGCCGGGGGGCACGGTCAACCCACACTTTAAAGCAGGAACGCGGTCGCATGTACAGAGACCGCAAAAAAATGCGACAGGCTGCCCGCACCAAGCAATGAACACAATAAGCAGCACGCAGACACACAGATCATGAAAGCCATGGAAGAGAAGCAACGAAGCGCAGACAAGCACCCCGACAGCACGAGGGAAAAGAAGCAACCCAGCGACAAACCAGGAAGCCAAGCCACCACACAGCGAGGAGAAAAACGAAGCCGCACACACAACCACCGCAGAAGCCCATGTAGCGCAACCAGCGAAACCAAAACAGACAGCAAGGCACAAAATCCAGGAATACGAAGATCACAAAAAGGCAGCCGGGCAAAGCGACTACAGCAGAAAAGTGAAAGCACATCACGAAACCAAAAACCTGTTGACGTACATGACCAAGGCGGTGAGGCAGCAAGTTGCAACACCCCTTGAGATTTTCCAACACCACCAAGGACACAAGCCGTTCGCAAAGATCACCGGAATCATCGCCAACAATAAATAAGACAAATGCATAGACACATTCCGGGAATATATACGCACATCATATTCTTCATGCGGGCAACGTTTTGGGCTGCACGGGTTTGTACCTTTCCTGTTTTCGGCATTCGGTTGCCTGTTCGGGGCACGGCATTGCTGCTCCGTTGGTGCAGAGGCGCCCTCTCGACGCTTCGGCCCTCGACAGGGCCGACGACTTCATCAAACCAACGACAATAGCAACATACAACCCTAAAGGCTCTAAACCCTAAACCCTAACAACTTTTCACTTTAACCCCAAACCCTAACAACTTTTCACTTTGACCCTAAACCCCAACAACTTTTCACTTTAACCCTAAACCTCAACAACTTTTCACTTTAACCTTAACCCTAACAACTTTTCAGTGTTATGTTATGATTGTCATGACAACTGAGAGGTTGTTTTCTATGATTTTCCACTGTCACTGTCACTGCTGCTCAGGACTCGTGATTGTGATCGGTAATTGGATCTGGAAGGTAAATCAGTCAGTCGTGATTTGATTCGCTTGTGTTAAGTATGCAAATGACTATTCTCTGTGAGATGAATTGTCCTGACATGGGCGGATCATCGTGGTCTTTGAAAAAATATCCATTTCAATTGACTTAATTAATCGGTCCTGCTCAGAATCAGCCATGGTGAGAATGACTTGGTGTTAATAACAGATTTGCACCTTTAATGTTTCCGAATTGGAAAGCTTGATCCCAATGATTATTGCCCTTGGCAGATGATTGTAAGTTTCTGGAGTTGCATATTTGTTGCATATTTAATAAATGCAATGGGGTCAGCAAGTCATCACGCCCATATTTTCCTACAATAATGAGTTGCTGCGAAACCCTTGCCTTTGTGAAACGAATTCAAGCCCCTACAACGAAAATTGCGGCACATCTTGCAATTGGCCATCCTCACCCCTTTCAGCAATCAATGTGCAATCAATCAATGTTACCTGTCCAAGTGGCCCTCACAAGCAATCAATGCAGTTACTCAGTTGGCCCTCACAAGCAAGTGCAAGTGGCCCCTTCTTCAATGTTCCAGTCCCTCTGAGTTCAAGAACCTTTCCTTGGTCAAGCCAATGAGGTTTCAATACCAACGCGCGAGATGGGAGAGCCCATGGCGATCTGACTGACTTCGGTAACAAGATTGAAGCTAATTGAGGACAAGGATCAAAATGGCAGCATTGGCAATGTTGGTTCGTCCGTCAGGCAGAGTCATGTGGATAATTTATTTAGTCATGTTTACTCTGACAGGTTACTGAGAATTAAAAGTGATGATGTCGTACACAGTCAGGCAGAATTTGTCATTCAGAGCTCCCAACAACAACTGACGTGACTTGATGTTTTTGTCACTGTTTCAATCACCTAATTTGATACTGACGTCGACTTGTCAAAAACTGCAATTTTTTGTCTATTTCTAATTTTAAATGACAGGAAACCGAACCTGAACATGCCCCCAACAAAAAATCCGAGGCCATTTATGGGTTCCAAAATTTTGACCACTTAAAAGTTCTATAAAGCCTGGTTCCCCTGCTTCTCGATCCCCCGACCCTCCTTGGGGATTGTATATAGAACAATTGAATCAAAATGGCTCGATCATGTGTTTCGTAAAGTGTGGTTTCCAATGTTTTTCTTCAAAAACATCGCCCAAAGTGTTTTTTTGGTTTGAAATCTCAATTTAATGAATGTTTGCGGGTAGCTTTATGGTCATTGGTGTTTCCTCTGAACTCTTGCAAACTGTTCATCTATTTTGAAAATTGAATTGCATCTTGAGTTTTGTTGAACGAAGGTGGGCAGTTGTGTGCAAAACCCGAAAAAATGGCAAAACAATTACGGTACATATGGATCATATTGCATTTTTGTTTTTGTTCGATTGAAATAACACATTGGGTGAATCAAATGAAATGATTTTTGATGTTTGTTGGTGGTAGTTTGAAAGATTGATCACACGCGCGGTGATTTAACACACATTTGTTTCAAATTGGTTTTTGAAACTGAAGCACCAACCTCTGCAACCAGCCAGCTTCTGATGGAACATTGCAGCCCCAAATTTGAATTCGGATGTTGCTGCAACTGAAATTTCAACATGCATTGAATTTGCTGTTTCATTTCTTACCACGTTCCATTGTCAATTGACTTCATTAATCCTTAAACTTGACTTTCAATCCAGCACTTCTTGCTGTGCAAATGAAATTGAAGAACAAGACAAACCTGCCTCTCCATCCACCACAATGATTTCCTGTGTATTTTGATGTGTATTTTTTCCAAACATGTTACAAGCACGCTTTCAAGCCCTTCAGAATGGAGTTCTTCAAGAAATAGTCTACAGAGTCTACTGTATTTCTTAAATCATTTATTTTCAAAGGGTTCTTGCAGAGATCCCAGGCAGGAGTCAAACAGGATGTAAGGTGATTTTGAGGAAATAAATTTGAATCAAAAAGCCTTGGGCCATGTTTCTATTCAATTGTTCTATATACAATCCCCAAGGAGGGTCGGGGGATCGAGAAGCAGGGGAACCAGGCTTTATAGAACTTTTAAGTGGTCAAAATTTTGGAAGGTATGCAGTTTCGGTCGTTTTTGGTTTCCCATAAATGGCCCCTCGGATTTTTTTGTTGGGGGGCATGTTCAGGTTCGGTTTCCTGTCATTTAAAATTAGAAATAGACAAAAAATTGCAGTTTTTGACAAGTCGACGTCAATATCAAATTAGGTGATTGAAACATTGACAAAAAACATCAAGTCACGTCTGTTGTTGTTGGGAGCTCTGAATGACAAATTCTGACTGACTGTGTACGAAATCATCACTTTTAATTCTCAGTAACCTGTCAGAGTAAACATGACTAAATAATTTATCCACATGACTCTGCCTGACCGACGAACCAACATTGCCAATGCTGCCATTTTGATCCTTGTCCTCAATTAGCTTCAATCTTGTTACCGAAGTCAGTCAGATCGCCATGGGCGCTCCCATGTCGCGCGTTGGTGTTGAAACCTCATTGGCTTGACCAAGGAAAGGTTCTTGAACTCAGAGGGAGTGGAACATTGAAGAAGGGTCCACTTGCTCTTGCTTGTGAGGGCCAACTGAGTAACTGCATTGATTGCTTGTACACGCCACTTGGACAGGTAACACCGATTGATTGCACATTGATTGCTGAAAGGGGTGCGGATGGCCAATTGCAAGATGTGCCGCAATTTTCGTTGTGGGGGCTTGAGTTCGTTTCACAAAGGCAAGGATTTCGCAGCAACTCATTATTGTGAGAAAGAATGGGCGTGGTGACTTGCTGACCCCATTGCATTTATTAAATATGCAACTCCAGAAACTTACAATCATCTGCCGAGGGCAATAATCATTGGGATCAAGCTTTCCAATTCGGAGACATTAAAGGTGCAAATCTGTTATTCACACCAAGTCATTCTCACCATGGCTGATTCTGAGCAGGACCGATTAATTAAGTCAATTGAAGTAGATATTTTTTTCAAAGACCACGATGATCCGCCCATGTCAGGACAATTCATCTCAGAGAGAATAGTCATTTGCATACGTAACACAAGCGAATCAAATCATCATTGACTGACTTACCTTCGAGATCCAATTACCGATCACAATCACGAGTCCTGAGCAGCAGTGACAGTGACAGTGGAAAATCATAGAAAACAACCTCTCAGTTGTCATGACAATCATGACATTAACACTAACAGTCACAACCGTCGTAAGTCAATCAGTAGTTATCTCAAAATATAACAAAAAAATCCACGACTCAACAAAAAAATCGTTATCACAACCAACTATTCTTCAAAATTTGCTTCCGAATGGTATTGATGGGTAGTTGTCCACTGTTTTCAATACGCTTCGCCTGTGAAAAAAATGCTTTTGAATTGGACGACTTCATGGTTTTTATCACTGTGCTGGTCATTGTCTCCGAATTAGAAAGCTTGATCCAAAAAATTGCCTCTTGCGGGTAATGGTAAGCCTCAGGAAATGCATATTCAATAATTCAATAATGTCAGCAAATCTCCACGCCCATATTTTCTTATAATAAATTGTTGCGAAATCCTTAACTTTGTAAAATAGATTTAAGCCCCATAACGAATATGACGGCGCACCCTACAATTAGCCATCCTCATCCCTTTCAATCATCATTAGGCAATCAATCAAATTCACCTGTCCATGTAATTAGCCCTTACAAGCAAATCCAATTAGCCCCCTTTTAGGTTTTTTATCCCTCAGAACATCAAGGTAATAAGGTTTCAATACCAACGCGTCAGATGGTTTTTCCATAGCGAGCTAGGTAACTTTCCATGAATGATTAAATCTAAATTTAACTCACTAACGTCATTACCAAAATCAAAATATGGTAACATCGACAATTCATCAATTAGTTAATTACGTCCAATCAAGTCCACTTTAAGATAATTAATTTTAAAATGATAATATATTTAAATTAAAAAATATAATTATACTCAATCAATCAAAATTTATCATTACCTTTTCGATTTTCAAAACAACAAATTAAATAAACAAAAATTACTTAAAAAAAACAAAAACTAAATTTCCAACCCACCACAAAAATAAAAATGCAAAAACCAAATTTATCATAATAAACCAAAATTGTAATTTTTATGCCCTTCCCCCCATAATAAAAAATGCTAAAATAAATGTAATATCAAAAACCAAAACTTTAATTAACCAAAAAAACATCTTAAAATATCCCCCCACCCCACCCCAACAAAAAAAAAGGATTATGTAAAACCAAAAAAACCCAAAATGAACATTTTTCTCAAATTCCATTAATTAGAAGTTCTATATAAGCTGGTTTCCCTTTTTTTCGATCCCCTCAAGTTCTTGGGACAAAGGGCCGCGGCGCCCAGCGCAGCGAATTGCGCGCCGCAGTCACCGTCAGACTCTCTAAAGAGGCAGGACATCACGCAAAACACACGTTGAGAGCGACACAAAGGGCCGCGGCGCCCAGCGTACCGAATTACGCGCCGCAGCCACCGCCTGTTGCCTGTGACGACGAAGCTGCTTTGTCTTCATTGTGTACCTTTGCTGACCCCTTACCAAGTGGCAGCAAACACATTGTAATTCTTGGATCAGTTCTCAAGGTCTTCATTGCTTCATCCATTGGCTCCGGAATTGCTGTTACACGTTTGTCGGTGATCTGTAGCTCCTGAGCCATGATGGTAAAGAGCTCCTTGTCTGCACGCACTAGTTGATCCAGAGATAGTCTCGTATATCCTAATGGAACCTCCTTGGTGAGCAAAGATAAGAGCTGTTGAGCCCACAACTGATGAGTGTCCCAAGAGATGAGGCCTAGCGCTATACCTCTTCGCATCATTGCCCATTGCCACTGCAAATCTGTTGAAATGTCAGTTTTGGGATCTGGGTCAGCCGTTGATACTTTAAGCAAGTGTTGTTCAACAGACACCATGGAAGATTTCTCTTTCGTGGCCATTGTGATCTCACTTTCTCGTTTTGAGCACTTTGAAGGAGGTATCCAAATAACATTGTTGCTGTCGCACATGGAATTTGCCAGATCAAACAGCGCATGGGAAGGCTGCAACTCACCAGTGATACTGATTCCAACAAGCCTCTTCTGCTGAGTGATCAGTCTGACTTGTTTCTCTGCGTTTGGAATCTTCCTTATTCCTTCGATTCCTACATCTGCTATAACTCGGCTTTTCAAGTGTGCTATCACAATGGTAACCGATTCGAAATGCAGTCTCTTCACATCTGTCATTTCCCCCAAAGTCAGCTCAGTACCACCATTCAACGTAGTGCAGAAGGTCGCAAACTCCTCTTCGGTTGGAGGTTCCTGTGGATTCCCAATTGCAAAGGCCATTTTTGCATGCGTATTAATATGCTGACCTAACAATAAGTTCGTCAAACCCGAAGTGGCATCGATATTATCACAGTGTTGCGCAAACGAAGCTGCTGAATCCACAGTAGCCATTGCGAAAAAGGAACGCTGAAAAAAAACTAATAAAACAAACTATGTCAAATTTGAAATCCATTAACTTAATTAAAACTTGGTTGTTGAGTGAAATGAATGCTGTAACATCACACCAACGGACCCATGTCGAACGCCCACAACTCTTGAGTCTGCATGGCTCATGGCCAGCTCTTTCAGTTGCAGCTTCAACAACTGGTCATGTGTGTTAACGTATTAGCAGAAACTAAGAAGAGGAAAAAAGTGAACTAACAGTGAATTTGTCAAAGATTCGTTCACTGACTGCACTTCTCTTTCTACTAAATTTCCTTTTCATCCCAACAGCTTGCTCTTGAAACACTGACGGCACTTGCATACATCAAACCTTTGCTTTGGCTTTGCGGCTTCATACACATCCGTGTATTTACGACCACACAAGAAAAAATTCCCGTGGCCCTTCTGCATCAAGTAACATGTTCCCACCCTTTTGTGCTTAAACAAATTCGTGTCAGCAGGCAAAAAAAAGGCTAAGGCCGGTACGTTCGAGGTTCGACCACATACTGATCATCCGTTGACGAACTAGAGCACGACGTGGCATAATCCTCATCGCTACTACTTTCGTCTTTGATATGAACTATGTTCCAATCAGGCATCGAAGGCGAAACCTCCTCAGAAATCCCGGAAGTGAGAAGTTCGGTGCGTCCTACCAACCTTCCGCTCCTCGTAGAATCCAGCAAGAACAGTCCTCGAAGCCCATCCCTCTCTTTACACAGTATGGAAGACACGTTGCTTTCAAGCTATGAGAAGTGTAGTGAACTTGAGGACGTTGAGTGGTATGTCTCCGAATCAAAAAGTTCATCCAGTCACCTGCCTCTGATGCAAAAATTGGTCTAACTATCCCGATTCCCATTTTGGCCGGAGCAGGCATCAAAGGGAACTCTTTCAAATCACTGATTCCTAAACTTTCTCGCGCACCGATCCAAAGGCTTCCCCAGTTGTCTTCTGTCACTCCACAACTCGGAGCGACCAAAGGCAGAGCGATGTTCCGAAGATGAACAGCCTTCGCAGTTTTGTGAGCACGAGTTGAGGCCTCGACAAATTGCAAGACACCTTCATTATCATTGTCGGCGATCAAATTCTCGGCATGTTGCGCATCATTCCATCGAGCTCTTGAATAGCAACAAAATAGCAACATTCCAGCTATCACTTTGTTCCACAATTCGGAATCCTGTGCTAACGCTTGATGAAGTGCCTTGAAGTGTTCGACGGTCAGTGGAGGGGCCTACTTCAACGGATGAGCGAAACCACCTTGAGTAGCGCCGTGACACCTTTTGCTGTTTATGCACGATTCAAGTTCTTCCAGCCCCAGTACATGTCTGCTAAACGTCAGAGCTTGCATCAAAGACACCAACCTAGACGACGGTGCTCCATTGTCCCTCTCCGAACATAAGAACATGTAAAGTTGACTCTCCGTGCAAGGAAACGTCTCCCCATCGGCCGACAAATGATTGGTCAACCTTGCTAGACGGTTACATCTCTTCAAGAGGGTTGCAGGGCTTTTGTTGAAGAACAGATCCACAAGAATTTGTGATTGATCACGGAAAGACTCCTTCAAACAAACCTTGTGCACCAGTTGAGAACTACTTTTCCAACTTGTCACAAGAGAGTGCCAACGTCTAATAGCTGTTCCCCACAACGCGCTCGCCGTTTCTTGCCACGACTGCACTGTGCCATTCTTAACAATTCGCAGAAACGAATCAGCAGGACGTTCAACTGATGCAGGAAAATTCTCGACGATCTCGCAATCTGATTCACCTGGATCAACATCTTGAACTCCTCTTTTCAAACTTGTACACTTCTTCGAGTTCAAGGAAACAAGCGGATCAGCTACCGGATTGAAGAATTCGGCCCAGAAATCATCTTCCCATACTTGTCTCAAAGGTTCACCACCGATGGCATGCCATGCTGTTTCGAAGATTTTTCTCGGATTGAAATAAGGCCCAACCCTGCTCCAAGAGGCTCCGAGAGGATCTGTTGGTGAATAATTGTCAGCAGTGTTGAATTCAGCATCAAAACCACTAGGAATCGAACCGGCAGCAGAACCATCCAAAGGTACTAAATCTCGTAGCAAATAATCGTCCATGGCACTAACCCCGATGCCACACGGTATTCTTTAAGTAACATGACAAAAGGGTACCCACCCACCCGCACCTTAAACCAAAGATAAAAATGAGAATAATGAAGTGATCATAGATAACACTTCAACCAAACACAACAAACACAGCATTACAAAAAAGGTTTGCGTTTGTTTGTTTGAAAATTTAAAATAATTGGTTGAAACAAACTTCCCATGGAAGTTGAAACCGTTAAAGTTGAAACCATCTCTAGTCTATCCTTGGGGCCTTCTTTGCCCAAGTTGACTCTCTTGAAACCATTCCTAGTCTATCCTTGGGACCTTCTTTGCCCAAGTTAAGTCTCTTGAAACCATCTCTAGTCTATCCTTAGGACCTTCTTTGCCTAAGTTGACTCTCTTAAAACCATTCCTAGTCTATCCTTGGGACCTTCTTTACCCAAGTTGACTCTCTTGAAACCATCTCTAGTCTATCCTTGGGACCTTCTTTGCCCAAGTTGGCTCTCTTGAAACCATATCCTTGGGGCCTTCTTTGCCCAAGTTGACTCTCTTGAAACCATCTCTAGTCTATCCTTGGGACCTTCTTTACCCAAGTTGATTTTCTTGAAACCATCTCTAGTCTATCCTTGGGACCTTCTTTGCCCAAAGTTGACTCTCTTGAAGCCATCTCTTTTGTATCCTTGGGACCTTCTTTGCCCAAGTTGACTCTCTCGAATCCATTCCTGGTCTATCCTTGGGGGCCTTCTTTGCCCAAGTCGGCTGTCTTGAAACATCNTATCCTTGGGACCTTCTTTGCCCAAGTTGACTCTCTCGAATCCATTCCTGGTCTATCCTTGGGGGCCTTCTTTGCCCAAGTCGGCTGTCTTGAAACATCTCTAGTCTATCCTTGGGACTTTCTTTGCCCAAGCTTACTCTCTTGACACCATTCCTGGTCTATCCTTGACACCTTCTTTGCCCAAGTTGACCCTCTTGAAACCATCTCTAGTCTATCCTTGGGACCTTCTTTGCCCAAATTGACTCTCTTGAAACCATTCCTAGTCTATCCTTGGGACCTTCTTTGCCCAAGTTGGCTCTCTTGAAACCATCTCTAGTCTATCCTTGGGACCTTCTTTGCCCAAGTTGGCTCTCTTGAAACCATCTCTAGTCTATCCTTGGGACCTTCTTTGCCCAAGCTGACTCTCTTGAAGCCATCTCTTTTGTATCCTTGGGACCTTCTTTGCCCAAGTTGACTCTCTTGAAACCATCTCTAGTCTATCCTTGGGACCTTCTTTGCCCAAGTTGACCCTCTTGAAACCATCNTGAAACCATCTCTAGTCTATCCTTGGGACCTTCTTTGCCCAAGTTGACCCTCTTGAAACCATCTCTAGTCTATCCTTGGGACCTTCTTTGCCCAAGTTGGCTCTCTTGAAACCATCTCTAGTCTATCCTTGGGACCTTCTTTGCCCAA
>BGPT01003138.1:25671-53508 GCA_003297045.1 Symbiodinium sp. clade C Y103 | reverse complement strand
GAATGTGTTTGTCAAATGATGCGAACGAAACACTAAACGAAACAAACGAAACTAGAATTGTTTGGTTTTTCCCGAGAGCGTCTGAGCGAAGGGTTCTTCCTAAAGTGACGGTCTGCCATACATCCTCACATACTCACATCTTCACATCCTCACATCTTCACATCTTCACATCTTCACATGCTCACCTTTTCACGTCATANATACATCCTCACATACTCACATCTTCACATCCTCACATCTTCACATCTTCACATCTTCACATGCTCACCTTTTCACGTCATATCTTCAAATCTTCACATTCTACATCTTCATCTCTTCACTTCCTCACCTCTTCACATCTTCAATATCTTTTTTACTCATCCTCACATCTTCATCTCTTCATATCTTCACACCTTATACATTCATATCTTTTTTCTCTGAGATATCTTCATATATTTCTCTCTATGTTTCATGCTATACCATCTTCTGACTTACATATTTCACTATACCTCTCTTCGCTCTCGGGCCATCCGTCGTCTAGTTTTTCATCCTCGTGCGATCGAAGTGGTGAAACTGAAGACTGAGATCCTCCAAGCCGGCCCGGAGCTCACTGAAGAGATTGAGTCCAAGAGACGACGCACATCTGAGCAGGATGCGGCCGCCAGCAAGCAGATCGAGGAAGAAGTCCAAGTCCTCACGGAGATCCAGAAGGGCACCCATGACATCGAGGATGCCCCCTCTGCCTCGGTCTTGCGGCATTTGGATTTGCAGGTGTTCCGGAACTATTTGAAACGCAAATACGAGGAACAAGGGTCCACTGTCAGTGCCGCGGCCTTGGATGAAGCTCAGACGTCTCTGGCAAAGGCGAAGGAGGTCAACCAAGCAGTGGACGCGGAGAACCGCCTCAAGCGACAGATGCTCAAGCCGGTCGGCCTTGAACCTTTCACGGCTTGGCCTGCGGAGCTCCGTAGGGCCTGGGAAACCAATGCCTTTTCCCCAGCGACACAGCCGACTAAGACGGTCAGCGCCTTCAAGATCAAGAAGAACCCTGTGCCTCTTATTGCTCCACTGTACTCCTTCTCCGGCGAATCATGGTGGACGGTGCTGACTCAATCCTGGGACCGTCTGGTGGTCCATCCCAAGTTCCAGGACATGGACTACCTCATACCCACGGTGAGCTCCGACTTCACCGGGTTCATCAGTCGGCCCAGCCAAGCAGACCGGGCCCTCAGGTGGCTAAAGGATGCCCTGCACCGGGGGGGTGAAGTGGAGCAGGACCAGATCAAAAACTTGAGCTGGCACAGCTTTCGTGTCTTCATCCCTGACTGCGCCTACCAACTGGGATGCCCAGGGACCAGCGCCAGTATCTGGGAAATTGGTCTGCTGAGAACACCGCCGACATCTACACCAGGGAAAAACGGAAGGTGGTTCAACGAACTTGGCGGCCGTGGCCGACCGAATGGGCAGCCTGGACCTCAGAGGGCAGAAGTCCGTCCCTGTTGACCTGACCACCAACATTGGCAGCCTGACGTGCTAGACCTGGAGTGGGAGATCACCAGTGCCAGTGTCTCACCGGGATCCGCCAAACGGAAGAGAGGGGAGGAGGAACAAGAGTCCCTCCCCCCAACTCCGCAAGGATCCTCTTCCGGTCCCGGAGGAAGACCACCCCTACCGGGTTGTCAGCTCCAATAAGGCCAGTCGTAACTCAGGCCTGATGACCATCCACCTCCTGACCAAGGAGGGTAAGGCCATTGGCCTACGGCATCCAAAGCCCTGGACCTGAATCCCACGGACTACAACCACACCCCACACTCCTATGCCAAGTGTGCCCTGCTTCATGAAGCACACTTTTCCAGTGGGGTGGGATGTTCCCCCACCGGACGATGGTCCTCGTCCTCAGATGGTTCTAGCGCCCTGAGCTCAGATTTATTTTCCGATGCATCGAATGACACGGCTTCTGATGAAGAGAAGGTCACTCCCAATTCGCTTTTTGGGCCTCTCAAACAGGATGGTTCCACCCCTGTCTGATCCTCGGTAGCCCGTGGCACCGGTGGAGGGCAGGAGCTGGATCCTTTCCTCGTCCGGGTGCCATCCTTCGGTGTGGCGTGGTGGTCACAGATTTTGAGATTGAAACATCAGACATAATCAAGACCAGCCGCACAGGCCAACTGCATAGCAAAAGGGGATTGCTGCTGCAGTTGAAACCTGTGTGAACATGCGAGCCGTTTTCAATTCTATTCGAGAACACTTGTCACTTTGCTTGGAACTTGCGGAGAGCAAGTCATGTGTTGTCGACAAAGTTGCCAAAATGGCGATGCCATTTTGGCTCAAGTCCCCCCTTGTGTAACAGCTTGGAAAAACCCACCCTCCACACCCCTGTTAAGGATCCTGACTTACGGGGACATGGCGGCGATCCCAGATGTGGCTACGGTGCCACCAGCTGAGGTTCCAGAGCAGTACCAAGGACATATCAACAAATTCCACCAACAGGTGCAGACATCTTTCAGGCCAAGGAAATTCCCTACTTCGTCATGGCCCAGATGGCCAGGGATGGATACACGTCTGTGGAAGACCTGGCTGATCGCTGGCGGACGATCAATGAAGCTCGCCAGGATGCTGCCCGAGACCTTACTTTCAGGCACACTGACCGGAATGGTATTCTCACCCAAGCTCAGTCGCAGCTGATTGCTGTACGGCTCTCCCAGTGTGTCCGGCAGGCACAACATCTCATTGGCGTGGGAGCAGTCGGTGCAGGGGGGGTTGCTCTGGGGGGTCACGTCACGCCCCATCACTTGATGCGCTCTGTGATCGGCGGCAGATCCTGCAATCCTGGGCTGCGCGCCTCCAGTTTCCTGCTCCTCGGCTCGAGGACCAGGGGTCAGACGCTCTTCTCAAGAAACAATTCAGACTGTGCTCCAATGGTGAGGTGGGCTGGATTGCCAGCAAATACATCATCAGCGCTCTCCCATGATGTGGACGAGAGGCCAATTAAAACGTCCAAGAAGACCACCGTCGATGGCTGGGAGAAAGAGGAGGAGGAAGAGATCGGAAAACCAGACAACTTGAACACATGCACACTGTGTTCCGTAACAACCTGATGATGGCCATCCTGCTGTTTCCCAGTATGCCCAAGCTCAATGCAACCCACCGTGACTTGGAAGACTGGTACAGGTGGTTCTGCGGCCGAGACATTGCAGACAGGAAACCGCAGCCCAGTGAGCAGGTGCTCCTCTACGCGGAGAGAAATGCCTGGCGAGAGATCCACAACCTCGTCTTCGGCGGTATGGGGCTCCGTGAGGCCATGCTCCAGATCAAAGGGGACACCCTCTTTTGGACCAGGGAGGTCTATGAATCCGTGGCACGTCAGAAGGGTTCCAAAGGAGCGGGGCAACCAGGTTCCCCCTCCAGACCCGCAAAATCCAAGGGCAAAACACCATCGTGGTCGCCCCAGCAGTCCCAATGGACCAAGCCGAAGGGCTCCCCCAAGGGCAAAGGCAAGCCTGCCATGGGCAGTGGTAAGGGCAAAGACTCCGACTGGCCACACAATTGGGCTAAGGTCTCGCCCATAGGAGTCCAGTTTTGCAGAGACCACTTCCTCAAGAAGAAGTGCCCAGGGAATTGTGGGAGGACCCACAATTGCCCAGTGATCAAGAATGGCTGGGTGTGCAAGCTTTTCCCAGTGAACAGAGACCACTGGGAAGGGTGACATCATCGGCAACGGAGGGCCCACCTCCTCCAGACAAAGAAGAGACTCCTTCTCCATGGGTTGCTGGGGAGCGGGTTGCTGGGGAGCTTCCCCCACCAACTCCAAACACTGCGCCCCCAGCGGGCTCACGGGACACCACTCCTGTCAAAATCAGTCCCTCCGAGGTTGTTGGAACGACTGACATGGAACTTGGCACAGCCCACAGTTTTGACACACAAGAGCATTCTGCTCCTTTATGCCGGGCAGGCTGACAATGCCTCGCTGGACGCGGTCCTCATCTCTCAACAGCCGGAGTTGGCCACGGCCATCTATGCCCTCGACATCAAGCGCTACGCGGGGGCCCAAGCCCAGGACATCATGGATGATGCATTGTACTCAGATCTTTGCAACCATGCAGCACGAGGAGCCTATGGCACTTCGTTGGGGGTGGGCCGTACCTGGAGTATCCTTCGAGGCCAGGAGCGCCTGTTCCCGTACGTGGATGGCATGGTGAGGAGATATGGGGTTTCCCATGGAATTCCCTGGAAGATCAATTCGACACAGATCGGGATAGCCTACTCCTCCTGCGCCAGATGGTCATTATAGACCTGGCCTACCAGAACAACCCAGCGGGCGTGGCGTCCTTTCTGGAACATCCACAAGACCCTGTGGAATGCAGCACTTCACCCATGGCATCCAAGTGCTCATCCATCTGGGCAACTGACCTATATGCCCACTGGGCACCCCGAGTGGGGCACCATAAGATCAACTTTGACCAGTGCCGGCTGGGCCAGTGGTTCAGAAGAGCACCACCCTGTCCACAACACTTTCGCTCCACCACTGGCAGAGCCTTCAATGCAACCATGGGGCACATACGCGTCCGGCGGCCATGTCCTCAGCAGACCTCTCCAGGTACCCAGAGGACACGATGAGAGGCCTAGCCAGAGCCATTGTCCAAGCCGTGACTGCCACCACGGCCGCCCGGGGGTGGATGGGGCAGGAGAGCCACCGGGAAGAACTGACCGGGCCTCATCTGTTCCTTTGTCACAGGTCATGACGACCAAGGATGACCCAGTTCTGGTCCAATCTGGCTTCAAGATTCGACCATTGAGAGACGGAGGTGGCAAACCCTCTTTGGGCCGGCGTCCGCAGACCATTCACTGAGCCAACAACTCCAAGAACTGGCTAGGACCCAAGTCCCAGCAGTCACGGCCTCAGTCCATGATGGAGAACGACAGCACCCATTCTCGAAACAGGTTCTGCAATCTGCCAGACACATCATCGCTCGGGCAGTGAAGCTCTCACTCCCTGAGGCCAACACTGTCAAAGAAGGATAGCCCTTCCACCTGAACCTCATCTCCGCTCCCGCCACCTATCTGGGCGATGTGGAGCAGTAGCGCCGCCATCCGTCCCCAATAAAGTTGGGCACTGGCCATACCATAGGTACCCACCTTGTTGTTTGATTTTGATTCTGCGGTGGGCCTTCGTGACATCCGCTTTCAGGATAGACCATGTGGTCGTAGCCTCTGGAGGGGACCATCCCCCTTCAATGCCCTGGGCTACTGTGGAGGAGGTCCCCTGTTTCGAGACCTTGAGCCAGTGGATGGCCTGGACACAGTCCATGACTGTGGGGGCAGTGGTCTTGATTGTACGGATTTTGTCACCAATTGCAGCTAAGGGGCCAGGACAGGCATCGGTCAGCCGCCTCCTGTTGGGTAAAGGGCCCTTCCACCATGCCCAGGGCTTCTTCTTCGACGAATGTCGTCCGTACTTGGCATGCAAAGTCCTTGGCCGAAACATAGTTGTCCCGACCTGTTGGTTGGGGGAGGTCCTCCCAGGTCCTCACCTTTGAGCTCCTCCTTGATCGGCCAGACTCCAGGCGTGGTCCAAGTGGGCTGGGTGACCCCCAGTGGCACTCCATGCCGGACCAGCAGGGGATCGACTGTGCTACCTGATGTTCCCCCACATCGACTGGGGCTTTGTCTTTGTGGATGACTTCTGCTGGTTGCTTCGGACCTAGGGCACCCTATGACCCTCCTGCTCATGTTCCTTCTTGCCCTGGGCTGCCCCCTCAGCTGGCACAAAACTCGCCTCTCAGAGGTCAATACTTGGTTGGGATTTCAGGTCAACCCAAGGGGACCTACTGTGGACTTCCCGGCAGACAAGAAGAACCTGTTGGAGACACTCCTGCAACGCCTGATTGAGGGCCAGACCTTCACATCCAAGGACATTGAAAGGGCTCTGGGCCGTCTAAGCTGGGCCACAGCAGCATGGCCGCTATTAAGTCGCCCTTTCCTTCAACCTTTCTGGGCCTGGAAGTCGGCTACAACCACCCCCGGGCGCCCAAACCCCACTGTACCTCCTTCACCATCCTCAGATCCAGCCCTGTCCATATGACCCGCTTTCCACGTGGTGGGGAGCCAGTGACGCCAGTGCTTCGCCTTCAGGAGAGGCGTACATTGGAGGATGGATTGCTTCCACTGAGAACCCTACCAAAGAGGACACTTGGTGGTTTCACTACAAACTTCCTCTGAAAGACCATCCTTGCGCACACAAGGATGGAGGCCCAACCCGCCGCATCGCTGCCCTGGAAATGTTTGGCACATTGATCTTGACCTTCTTCCTCATCAACAAAGGGGGTCAATCTCTGCTCCGCACCCGGCTGAGCTTGATTTCAGACAACCAAGGCAATGTTTGCTCTTTTGAATCAGAAAACCAAGCAGATGCCTACCTCGGCCTTCTTGATGCAACTCATCGTCCTTCTTCATCGAGCTGGAGTTCAACCAGTGGGCGGATGAACTCACTCACCCGAACTTCACTGGTTTTCTACCTGACCGGCAACTAAGTGTGAGCGAGGCATTTTCTAGTTTTCACATGTTATGGTCTTTGTTGGGAATCCAACAACCACGACCAAATCTTAAAAGGAAGAAATCTACTCCGGATGCCACCTAAGGTCCCTATGGAGCCCGGTGGCTGCGGCTGTCTTTCGTGTGGTGGTGTACCGGGCTTTTGAGCCCCCCTTTTGTCGCCCATGCGTTGGGCTGGGTGGAAATACATGTGACACCACCACAAATCTTTGATGTGTCGATTGGACACAGATTTTGAGATTGAAACATCAGACATAATCAAGACCAGCCGCACAGGCCAACTGCATAGCAAAAGGGGATTGCTGCTGCAGTTGAAACCTGTGTGNAGATAGATAGATAGATAGATAGGTAGATAGGTAGATAGGTAGATAGGTAGATAGGTAGATAGGTAGATAGGTAGATAGATAGATAGATAGATAGATAGATAGATAGATAGATAGATACATAGATACATAGGTACATAGATACATAGATACATAGATACATAGATACATAGATACATAGATACATAGATAGATAGATAGATAGATAGATAGATACATAGATAGATAGATCATACATACACACATACACACAGACAGACAGACAGACAGCCAGACAGACAGACAGCCAGGCAGACAGACAGACAGACATACATACATACATATTTAATTTCAAATGGTAATGAACAGCTGCATTTGGGCTGCGCATTTGGGCTGGACATGGGTTGCCATCCCTTCAACAGTGCCTTTTTGCTGAGGTTGCCGTGGAGAATCTTCTTCAGAAGATCGACGACTTTGAAGCAGATGGTGCGGCAGACATCTCCAGAGCAGGCGCGGCAGGGGAAACCGGCATCCGTAATGTAGAAGACGATAGACCATAGCATTCCACTCGCCAAAAAGATACATATGGGGGTTTCCTAAAATGGGGGTACCCTAAAATGGATGGTTTATAATGGAAACCACTATTAAAATAGATGATTTAGGGTACCCCCATTTTAGGAAACCCCCATGTGGAGTAAAATCCAATGCTATAGTAGCAGCAACTTGAAACTTTTCTGCATCCTCTTGGGGATGAAGATACCAGAATGATGGATGGGTTTCACCATCCAAAAATGGGCGTTTATCGACAGGGGGTATGCTCCACTTACTGTATATAGATGGGGCAAACAAACCACAAACGGGGGGGTATACACCCAACGACCATTTTCACATAGATATTACTACCCATGAAAGCGAGTTTAAGCAACCAAAGCTGGGGATGGAATTACGGATATGGGTTTACAGGATTCAAAAAGGTGGGATCCCCAAATCAGCCATTGGGAAGTGCAAGTGAAGTTTTAAACCATGGGATTCTAAGGTACCCGATTTTCAGACAAACGCGGGTGGGTCAGGGCTGTCCATTTCAATGTGCTAGGACTTTCACTTGTTTGCACTGAAGATGTGGGAACCACGTTCAGATAGAAGGTGTTGTACCAAGTATGGTTGAGGAACGACACGGTGCCGAGGATAAAAGAGATCCAAACAATGGACGCTCGAAGATCTTTCTGTGCGTGTTTGTAAGAGGAACTCACCCAACCATCCAGTAAAGCACGTTGAGGCAACAACACAATTTACTGTAAGTTACAAATTGGAATTGTAGACGAATTTCCGGTATGTTTGAAGGTCCAGTCTCAATTAGACGGAATGAACATTTGAGTCTGAACACCAAACTTCGATGATTGGAATGTATTGGAATGTTGGATACAGGGTACTGCTGCTCATTTAATCAGCACACTTGGTCTTCGAATGGCCCTCAGAATGGCCAAAACATTGGATGCCAAGGCTTGGCGACCTTGAACAAAGGGACCCAAGATTTGGAAGCCCGTCCGGAGCTCTCAGATGCTCCCAGTCCCAGCTGCACCAGTGGATTCCTGCAATATAAACTATCAATGATTCTGTTCACTATTTTGGGGGTATTTTCAGCAGGGTATCAGGATGAACCGACACATGCCCCAGTGGCTCAGGTGTGTTGAGGTTTGAGGAGGAGAACGTTAGGCTTTCTGACCAGATCAAGGCCCTGCACGACTGGGAGCTTCACTCAGATAGCCACAGCCACAAAAAGTCAACGCAGTCTGCGAAATTGTAAATGTTTGACCGTGTAAGTAAGATGATCTCCATGCAAAATCACTTATTGCAGTTCCCAAGCAGTTATCAGATATGAGGCCGATGCTCGTCAAACCGAAGCAGTCAAGGAGTGCCAAACTGCTCAAACACTTGGAATGAGTCGCTGCGGCAACCTCAGAAACACCCTCGAAGCATGCCTAGGAAGCAGTTTCTTCATGTATAAAGAAACTTTGCCGCAGCATCTATTCAATTAGCTTGCTCAGAGCATGCTCTTGTGAGGAGCTCGAAAAGGAAACGAAAGCCACGGTGGCGATTTCCAGCCGCTTGGCTGAGGGTCCTGGATGTTTGTATAGCTGTGCTTTGCAATGCTATGCTGAGCAGCTGGGCAGTACGGTAATCGAACGTGGCAACGAAAATTTCCAATTCATGGATGATTTTCCCATTATAGAAAACCTCCATTCAGTTCGGGGATTTCCCAGCTAGCCACGATTAGCGAAGGGTAGTCCTGTCCTTTTTGTGAATGGCTAGCTGGTGACTCAGCTGGCCCGGCCGAGGTGCTGTCGGAAGGGAGGAGATGCGGGAGATGGCCGGAAGGGAGGAGACGGCTGTCAGCGCTGTCAGCGCCGTCAGCGCTGTCAGCCCCGTCAGAGCTGTCAGAGCTGTCCGGATGCAACAGGAGAGAACCTGACAGCCGATATGAGACTTTTTAACCTCGTTTTTACCTGCAGTTCTTGCAGGTAAACGTGGAGTTAGTGTACTTAGTGAAGGATCCATTTCTTGGCCAGTGATAAAAGATCCTTGCCAAGGGCTTGTTGCTTTCAATGGTTTCGCTGCTAATGAAATTTCCGATCATTTACAAAGTGATTTGATCGATGAGACAGTCACCTGAGGTGCTGATGGACAAAGAAGTGTGTGGTGTGTGATGGCAACCTTGATTTTATTGTTCCTTCCAGCCCAGCTGCTTCAAACCTCATCAAATCACCGCAATCTTGCGTTATTGTTGGAATTTGAAATAGCACATGGCGTAGAATGATTCTCTTGTTGTCATTTGCTGTCATCGTCATACACTTATACATCTTATGCAGTATACACAAGTTGTCTCAAGACATAGCATTCAACAAGACCTAGGTAGGCTTCTTGCAAGTGAATCTTGTTGAGTAACGACACTTTGAGAATTGTCCCCAAGGCCACAACGATGCTGGGCCGTGGCTATCCGTTTCCAAAGGCAGCTGTGACCAAAATTCGTTCCTCATTGTTTCCTGAAATTTCGACAGTTCACCGCCAGATGCAGTGGCTGATAAACTACGACATGCCTGAGAAGCTCCTGGAGTATTTGCGCCTCGCCATGAGTTCTTCCCTCTCCATGGACAATCCGGTGCGAGCTGCATTGAGGTGCCGGATTCGACTCGCCAGCCACTGTGACTCTCCTGGCTATGCGCTGACTTTCCTCACCAAAGACAATCTACTTCAGGATTGGGAAATGCAGCAGCCATCATTCATTTTCGCGACTTTTCTTCATCCCTTCTTGAAACGCATATTGCTTTGCTTCGTGAATGTTAGAAGTCATGTGTTATGCCACCAATTGCAGTTTCCTCATCATGACTTATCATACTCCTCAATATATTAGGTAGTTTAACTCCCAACCAATTAACCAATCAACCTAGGTGATCCGATGAGTTTTCCCGCGAGGCCATTGAGTTGAAGTCACTGTTGCAGGACCTGGGCCAGGACTGCTGCAGTCGCCCGGGCGTTGTCTGGTCATTTGTGAAGATTTGAACGGATTTAGTGAGCTCAGTGGGTTTAGTGGCAACCCATGTTTAATATTTTGGGGTTGGAAAGCCTGGACTTTCTTGGCCTCTGTGACGACTGCATAGGACTGCCCAGAGCTGTTTAAGGATGCTGAACATTCGCGTCATGCCCTTGCACTACGAGACTTGTCTGATATGTCATTTCTAGATTGTTTCAAGATCGCTTTTCGTGTGACCAGTGATGAAGCTGATATGATTCGTTTGATTGCCATCGAAAGAGCAGGGCATGATTCCTGGAAAAAAACAGTTTCAGTGCTGCCAGATCTGAGGAATCAATCCAAGAGGGTGTCTTGCCGGCAATCCATTTTTTACCAGCATGCTGAAGAACAAAATAAGCAGTTGATCCTCGGTGGCTAGATTCTCAAGAGCACTGGTCTCCTTGTTGATCTCATTCTATTTTGCCCTCTGATTCTGAGTTTGCTGCTCCCTGAAACAGGCCTCATCGCCGATTCAGTGAGACGAATAGCCGCGGAGCAGGTAGCGTTCAGAAGAATAGAGATTGAGATTCGTAAGCTGGGCACGCTCTATAAAGACGTTTAGGTATAATGTATACACATCTACACGTAGATATATTGATATCATGCACAAATATTTTTAATTGTAATTGATGCCAAAAAATGCTAGAGACATCTTTCCAATGTCGCTGATCATTTTTGGCCACCATAAGAATCAGAGGTTGCCGTTTGGACTGCTCCCGATTTTCGTTCCATCAGAAGCTGGGTGTCTTTTAAAATGGGGTATACCCCGAAATGGCCAGTGTAAGACGGACAATTGTGGTTCGCTAATGATATAGTACAACCTACAGTAGTGGATAGCTATTATGTAGTCAATATTGCCTAGTGGATTGCTGGAGTACCTCTTAAACTGGCCATTTCAATCCATTTCTGCTGTATTTTACCAGCTAAAACCAGAAAAAATCAGCTGTATTTTGTCTGCAGTCCGCCCCCTTTCAGACCTATCTCCCACACCAAGTCCCGGAGGTCACGTCATCGAAAAAACGCTTTCGCGACCCTTGCCCGATGCGGATTGGAAAGACTGTCCAGTCGCTGTTGCGGTATGAGAAGGTGTGTTTTGTTGTTTGGGATTTCAATTTGTAACAAGCAGATTATCAAGCCAAGATTTACACAGATGCTCAAGCAGGGATTGATTTGAAGGGTACAGTTTGTGCTGGGAAGCATGGGAAATCTCATGTGGCGCGTAAACCCAATGATCAACTGTTTTTTTCTTCAGTAATCTTGGGTAATGAGGTAAACCCAATGCCATAAAGCCCCAATTTGGGAGGGTTTATAGCACTTGTTTCTGGTGTGGCGCAGGACTGGAAGCCTCTGACGGTCGCACCAGGACCATGAAAAACGTGGACTTTCACAGGCAAAGACGATGTTTGCAGTCCCGCGGACTAACATAGCAAGCCTTCTTGAAAATGGGAAATGGCAATTAAAAAATTAAGCAAATCATCTAGTTTAATATGTTTAATGGGTCATTTTCATGTTATTTCAAGTTATTTCACGTAGCTATGGACAATTGCCCAATTTTAGTTCGATGATTTACCATAATTTACCTGTTAAAAATGGTGGTTTTCCATAGAAATGAACAGACGCTTTTGGCCTTTTCCAGGAGCTGCCGCCGCCACGAAGGCGGCCTCTGGTGGCAAGCCTCAAGCCGCCCCTTGGCTCCTGGTGGTGCCGGAGGTTCTTTTCCCGTGGCGGTGGAACGTGAGATGTTTGACGTTTGGGACATTTGGCTAGAGATTTGATATGGGTATGTCTGAAAATGCTCTTTTCTTCCTCAAAAATGACCTTTCATGGGAAACATGATGATAAACCATGATAAACCCATGTATTTGGGATACAAATTGGGAATTCCATGGATATGCAGTGAAGGACCTCTTGTGGAACGGGACCAGACCACTGCGGCAATGCGGCCAGTACCGCAACCGTTTCCCAGGTGAAGCCCAAATCTGTTGCGGAGCTTCCAGAGCCTTGGAAATGGCAAACAAGAAACCATACCTCCATTTATATACCCAGTATTGCTATTCTGGGGGTAATTAGAGCCACCCCCCAAATAGTTTGATTGAGTTCCACACCAGTCAAGATTTCGAAGCATGTTGCAATATGTTGCAATCATGTTGCAATATATTTGGCGAGTTTTGTTTGAGTGACACTTGCGGCTTGTCTCTTGCTGTGCAATCCATGGGAGCACTGAGCTAAGGATCTTATTTCGTTTGACTAGCAAACCGGCGAAAGAAACAGCTTCTGCAAGTGACACTGTGACTACTGTGGTCTCTCTCAATGACCGTGTCCATACTGACCGGGTACTACTTGGAGATTGCTGAAAGGTCGAATGATGCCACATATGTAAGATGAAAGGATCAGTTGAGCCTGGAGTGCAAAGGATCTAACCTAGAAATGCGTGTATCTCGAGATTGCGCAGCTGTTTGAAGTTTCAACCCTCCGGCAACAGGCACATGCAAGGATTTAGACCATCCATCCCATGTTGAGTCAGTTGGATTCACTATGCTCAGGGTGATTTGNTGTTTGAAGTTTCAACCCTCCGGCAACAGGCACATGCAAGGATTTAGACCATCCATCCCATGTTGAGTCAGTTGGATTCACTATGCTCAGGGTGATTTGGCAAAGCCAAATTCTCCATATGTAACTTCTGAACTCAGGGGCCTTGCAGCGCATAAATCATGGCAGCTACTGGATGCTTTTCTGCTTTTCTAGAGGCCCTAGTCAGACTCTGAAGTATTGACGTAAGCTTGACAAGTCTCTTGGATGAAAGTGCGACTGATCTGCCTCAGAGTCTTTGAACAAAATTTCTACCAAATTTTGACTATTCAATGCATGAGACTATTCTGAAACATTTGATCGCATACTCTTCTCCTTCTTTTGGTGTCAGGCCGTGAGTGCTTGGATCACGCCCCAAAAAGGACAGGACTGTGCGGAAAGGATTGAGGCTGGATACTGCTGCAGTCCTGCCATCCTCAAATTGGGTTCCGGGACATGTTTTCTTTTCAGCAGAATCAAGAAGAAAGAATGTGATAACTATATAGGCTATATAGGGGATGATACTGGAAACATGATGACAGTTTCCTCAAAAAGAAATAAGGATCTGGGAAAAAACAATATTATTCAGAAAAACAAGGTTCCCTCGGTCTCAGTATCCTGGTGCCTTGGTCCTCTGGTCCCTCGGTCCTTGGTCCTTTGATCCCTCATCCCTTGATCTCCGGGTCCTTTGTCTCTCCCAGCGAGCTCTGGAATAATTCTATTAGCCCTCGAGCAACCCTAAACAAGCTACAAAGCAACCTTGAATAAAACCATAAAAAACCCTCAACAAAATCGAAGACGCACAAAAAATAGACCCTAGAAATTTCCGAAAAACCCAGCAAAAAAATAGATCCGAAAGCAACATCGTTGGTTGATTAATGGTTCACCCCATTCTACAACCAATAGGTAGATGATAATCAACAATATACCAAATCGGCCCCTCTACAGTATTTTTCCTAAAAGGACAATTGTTTCTGTCTTTGCCATCGATTAGAGAACATGGTAGAACCATAGAGATCTACGCACACTTGTTTTTGCTTTTTATTCAAATATGTTTGATGATTCTTCCGATCAATTTCAATCACGTTGGTTTACACTGGATAGGTGTAGGTTGAANCCCGAGGCAGTCTTGTGAGATGTCAACTTTGAACCCTTGATACATCCTTTGCAAAAGCAAGTGCTTGCATCTCCCATGATGTTGCAAAGCCCAAACTTTAGTTGTGTATGTAAAAGCAACCAGTCTAAACAATATAGATAAACAACTAGGCTGGCAATTAACTTTGGTGATGTCAGAAAGGGAATCTGCCTTGGCAAAGAGATTTGCTTATGCAATCTTATTAGTCTAAGCATTAGGTCTTGTTGACACATAGACACAAACATCTATACATACAGAGAGTGAGTTTGCTGCTTGCCATGGGTCTANCATTGAAATAATAATTTAGAACGAAGGATTTGGACCCTACTTCCACCGTTACGTTACTATCTGAGAAACAAATGACTGAACCAAATAAAACAAGAACCAAATATATATTTTCAAAAAGTAACGTAGCAGGAAGAAAGCAGGCAAATAAAACATAGAAACATCTTTAAGAAAACAACATACTATGAATATAAACAAGATAGAATCATCAAAAAACACCAAAAATAACACGTAAAAATGGGGCCCCTATTTGCCCATGCTCTCCAAGTAAATTATCCAGTTGATGGCAGCTGTGTGGGTTTGGCCGCAGGTTGCGCCGCGATTTNAACACGTAAAAATGGGGCCCCTATTTGCCCATGCTCTCCAAGTAAATTATCCAGTTGATGGCAGCTGTGTGGGTTTGGCCGCAGGTTGCGCCGCGATTTCCAAAGCCTGAGGATCCATACGACACTTGAATGCATCTGAACTATGAGCATAGGCTTGTACCCTTTTTTAAATGTGGTAGGCTTCGCATGGGCTTTTGCCTAGGTGGGGTAGGTGTTGCGTAGGCTTTCGATAGGCCTGGTCAATAGGAGTGGCGTAGGCGAAGCGCAAATAATAAAAAACCCATAATGGGTGCAAGCGCAATCCCACGTCAGCGAAACCGGCCTTCTATCTTCTGCCGGCAGAGGCGTTCAAGGCGGGGGTTCCAGTAGTATTTATTACTCAACCAGGGGGATATCTTCTGCTCCAACCATCCAAAGGTGATATCTTAATCTTGGATCAACCAAATTGGCAACTGACTGTGGGAAGCCCCGCTTCTTCACTTCAGTGAGGAGCAGGTTGACGTCCTCCTCCAATCCAATCCAATCCCGCTTCCAGGGCCAGGGCTTTTTGAAGAGTGTACTGGCGATGAACCGCTTCTGTTTTTGCCAACCGCCACCAGCCCGTCTGTCAAGTTTTTCAGAGACCAGAGGTGAAATTGGAGCAAGTCGACAGGTTGCCGAAAGATTCCAAAGCAATCCCGGGATGGATGATAGGCTTCCCCTTGTTCACAAACACATGCAAATGCGAACAAGAATGCGGACCCAGGGACCCAACTTGAGACATCTTGAGACTGCATATATGTGATACGCCCCGTCAGTCGCAGGCGCCAATGTCATCTCAGTCGCCCCTCGAGCATCGAAAGACTGAATGGTACGGCGCTGAGCGCGCCAGAGCTTGCGCGTTTTGACAGTATTTCATACTATGTTGCCGTTGGGAAACGGGGAATTTGCGTCCGCTGGAACTTGCCAATTGTGGCAGGTTGGAGATTCCAGGACTTGGCCGCGGCCGCTCCCTTGTCGCTCGGCTCATGGCTGCTCAAGCTTAGCTTAGCTGGGAAGCTGGGGCTCGGGCGACTCAGTGATCATAGTAAGAGGCTATTTTTTGATGTCCAATGAAGATTTTGGAGTTCATCTAAGACATGGGAAATCGGGTTTTCAAGTTGAAAGATGATTTTGATTTTACCGGTGCTGCAGCCTCTCTTGTGCCAGGTCAATGATTGTTGGTTGAATGAGGGAAGTGAGTTTGACAAAGGTATCCAAAAAGAGCAGCGAATGATGTGACCACTGAGTTTCTGAATGCGCGTCAACCTTACATGCGCTATATTGCTGGGTCTTTGAAGCATCGCCCAAGTACCTCCCAGTGGTAGAACCGGCCTGACCAAAACTTGGGGTGACTCGACATTCCGTGTATCTTTCGCCATGGGGACTCATTTTCTGGATTTGGAGAAGAAACTGCAGTTGACCAAAGATGGGGAACATTTGTCGGTTTTGGCAGAGGTCATCATCCGTTGTCCAGGACATCATGTATGTAGGACTGCCATCCACCAGCAGGTATTCATCACTGATTTGCCTCTTGAGATAGGAAAAACCACCTTCACAGTCCTCAATGGACAGGTGCGTCATGGAGGTAGACACCCCTGGATTTCAGCTTGTGAAGCGACCCATCTCATTCAGCATTCGAGTGTTGACTTGTGCAATTTCGACAAGATCATTGAGGTGTGCTCAGGTATAGGNTGAAGCGACCCATCTCATTCAGCATTCGAGTGTTGACTTGTGCAATTTCGACAAGATCATTGAGGTGTGCTCAGGTATAGGTGCTGTAGGAACAGGCCTGCCCTTTTGCAATGCCTCTCCAGCTTGTTTTGTCGATTACAACGTGAAGTTTGCGGAATGGATTGACCGCAAGAACATTGCGCCAACAATTCATGGGGATATAGATGATCCCCAGACCATCAAGCAAATTGCAGACGTCACAGAGGGTGTCCCAATGCCAGTCAACGCTGGCATTGCATGTCAGCCTTTCAGTGCGCTTGGAGACCAGAAGGAATCAGATGACCCACGTAGCAAATCACTGCCAGCTCTGTTGAAGTTAGCATACTTTTTGCCAAGCCCTTTCATCACCATTGAATGCACCAAGGAGGCACGTGAATCACATTGGGTCCAATCAATCTTGAAGGAGTTCGTTCAGCAGACTGGATATGAACTTCATCAGAACATTCTGATGTTGCATCACACGTGGCCTTCTTTTCGAACGCGGTGGTGGGCCTGTCTTTCGATGCCAATGTTGGGTCTATCCGATATTCCTGACATGCCCCAAATGGATTTCATCCCATCAATCATGCACCTCATGGAGATCCACCCACACCTGCCGCCTGAGGAATGCCAACAGCTCAATTTGAGCCACTACGAGCTTCACCATTTTCACCAGCAGCCGCAAGGGATCGCCAGTAGTATCATCAACACAGCCAAAGCCATGCCTACTGCAACACATTCCTGGGGTTCACAGTTGGGCCCGTGCCACTGCGGGTGTAGGCAGCAAGGGTTTTCATTGGCCAGACTGGCTAAGAAGGGACTGTACGGTGTACTCATTCCCCTGGGCAACATGGTGAAATCAGGGTCTGAATGGTATCATGGACTTCGTCACCCACATCCCCAGGAAATTGCTATGTTGAACGCCTTAGACCCGAGGTACTTGCAAAATGATGTGGCTTTCTCTTTGAAGTTCCTTTTGGCTGGGGTGGGACAGATGGCTTCTCCACTTCAAGGGGCATGGGTGTTTTCAAACGTGTTTTTCCAGCTGATGAAGCAAGGATTTCCCATTTCTGTTGACCCGCCGAGGCATGTCATTGCCCGAATTTGCAAGGAGCTGCTGGTCGCCCGATCTGTTGTGTGGCCTCATTTCACACCCAATCGTTCTACGGTTTTGTTTGAACGGGAGTTGTCCCGACTGGATTGCCCTTTGACCAACATTCACCAAGATGACATTGATGAGTATGTCAGCCATCAACTGGCCATCATCCGCCCACAGAGCTTTCCAGAACATCCGCCGATGGATCATGCCACCACCACAGGTGAACACAGCACACCAAGTGAGAATGCCAGGGTTTTGACCACTGAGACCGCTCATGAACCTTGGGATGACTTTGGAATGCCATCATCAGCAGATTTGCTTCGTGTTTTGGAACCAGTGACCCATCATGCGACCAGTGAATCACACATGAACATCCATGGACCCTCCAACAGTCATTTTGTTGACGATGAATGTGATGATCCCACGCCATGCTTGACACCCGATTTCCTGATCCATGCTCATGCAACCGAGGCCACTTGCCCATCAGCTCCTCGTGCACCAGTCCGACAAAGCGAAGAGCAGATCATACAGTCGTGCTCAACCGAGGCTGGGGTAGGAAGGGTTGCATCCGCATCCACACCATCCGAGGCAGGGGTATCCGACCGGCCCAAGTGATGTTGCATCCGAGGCAGGGCTAGGAAGGGTTGCATCCGAGCTTTCCACATTCGAGGCGGGGATAGGAAGGGTTGCATCCGCACCTATCGCATTCGAAGCAGGGGTAGGTAAGTTTGCACACGTACCTCCGGCATCCGAGGCGGGGTCACACAGGGTTGCATCCGAACACCTTTCTGCTGATGTAGGAGTAGGCAGGGTTGCATCTGTGCCTTTTGCATCCGAGGCAGGAGTTGACAGGGTTGCATCCGAGCCCATGCCATCCGAGGCGGGTCCTGACAGCTTTGCATTTGTATCTCCAACATCCGAGGCAGGGGTAGGAAGGGTTGCATCCGACATCCGTCCACCCGCAACTGAGCCAGCTAGGATTTCTCATGACCAGGCCACTTTTGTAGCCAAACACACATGCCATGCTACTGAGATTGCAATCACAGCCAAGTGCCCAGTGAAAGGCCGAATTGATGCACACGATTCTGTCCAGTTGGATGCATTGAAGCCACCTTGTCTTCATTCAGTGCCGCTACTTTCTGAGCCACAGGTAGGCAATTGTAGTGTAGCCATGCCGCATGCACCTGTGACTTGCGAGTCCAAGCCAACACATGACAGTTCAAATGGGTCACTTGCTGATGGAGCCAAAGATGACGTTGCCCAAGGCCAAGCCAAAGCGATGCATAACAGCCTGTTCACCAAACCAACTTGCCCACCGGACGCGTTCAAAGCTTCCCGAGATCCATTTCTTGACCATGACCCTTGGATGTTTGCTAGACACAAGCCAGAGCATGCCATTCCCAACATTGCCAGTGAAGCCACCAAGCCTGCATATGACCGACATGGAGGGATGCACCAATTTGCTGCAAACAAGAGACCCAATGATGATGCACATCCGACTGAATCCAAACGGTTCAGATCAGCTTCTGACAGCCATGAGCTCAATCCTACTGCCACCGCCAACACTGATCTCTCAAGCAGAGAAGAGCCGAAGATCCATGACCAGGTTGAGAAAACCACATCATCTCCTGCAGCGCCAGCACCAATTGCCCATGCCCAGCCTACGTTCACCGTGTGGGTAGGCCATGTGCCCGACCCTTTGCACAAAGTCGCTGTTTCCAAAGGTACCACAGTAGGACAGTTGGCCACGGCCGAAAAGCAGTTTCTTGACCTGCCAGATCAAGTTCGAGCACTTGATGCCATGGGAGCCTTTTTGCCTGTGTACACCGAGCTCCAACCGCATCAGATCGTCTTTTTTGAGAATGGGAGTCGTGCCCACACACCCAAGCTGCCTGACGTGAGCCACATGAATCGCCAAGATGCTCTATGGAGCCAGTTGGGGTGGGTAGCCACTGATGAAATGGCATTCTATCTTCAGATGATAGGCCAACCAAATTTGTCCAACACCACACCACCACTCCTCCTGACAGGAACAGAAGAAGACTCACAAGCCCTTGAAACTTGGCTGGCACTTGGCATTGATCGGAAGACGACTGAAACTGAAGATGTAGTCCTTCACACGGCCTGCCTGCACAAGGATCATTGGTTCCCAATTTCTGCCAGGTTTGCCCAGGACATCATTCACTTGACCACCACATTGCCTGAACTTTCTTTAGTGCAACAACTCGCAGAAGCCGCCTTCGGTAATGTTTTCCAATTCCACTACAAGGTTCCTGTGGAGCAGTTCCCGGCAGACTGTGGTTTCCAGACCATTGCATGGATCATGACTCAGGAGTTGAATGAATCCAGAAACATGCCCATGACCACAGGCGAAGCCATCAAATGGCGTGCAATGTTTGCCCAGCACCTGATCAACAAAGAACAAGCTCTGCTCCCTTGCACCCAGCTGAAATTTGGGGGTATGAATGACCAACTCATGACTGACTTGTCCTCACTTTTGCAACAACATGGAGTCAAGCCGGAGAGAACTGTCTCCCTGTCTAATTATCTCGTGCAGTAATTGGTAATGCGTCCATCAAACAGACATTGGGATCGCCACGTCCATGGGCAGATTTAAAAGCGAAGGCGTCAGCACATCAACCTCCTATCAAGCTTGTCCTTGCAGATGAACTTCAGGCGCAGATCACAGCACGCCTGAATGCCGGTAAGCCCATGGGAAGCCGCAAGAACAAACAGCCCAACAAAGCCACAAAGACTTCTTGGATTGCACCGCAAGCAGCACAGGTCCAGATCCCAGATGCCATCTTCCAACAGCAGGACGGAACACCGTTGAAACAAATTTCTCTGCACCAGTTGCAGCTGAATCAGCGTGGCATCGCAATTGTCAACATCCATGATGCAGCACCATACTTTAATCTGCAGAAGCCTCTCAGTGCAGAAGGTGTGGCCATGCTTGTGTTGGAGTTCCAAGACCCGTCTTTGCCGCCCAACCATCAGATCATTCGCTTTCCAGCATCCTGCCCGGACACCCAAGAACCGATGATTTTGACGGCGGCATTACTACAATTGGGACAGCAGCAAGTCACACGTGTTTTGCCATCTGATCCCACGATGATTGACCAAGTTGAGACTACGGTGCTGCGTGTTGTTTTGTACAAAGACCAGTGCACCCTCCCCTGGAAGTCCATGGAAACCAAACCAGTGAAGGCCCTGCTGGACTTGGAGCACTTTGCATCCATCGGTTCCGGAGACCTTTTGGACGTGTGGGATCGCCAGCACCTCAGCAAGCAGTATCAAAAGATGAAGCCAAGTGATTCCGACCTTNATCGGTTCCGGAGACCTTTTGGACGTGTGGGATCGCCAGCACCTCAGCAAGCAGTATCAAAAGATGAAGCCAAGTGATTCCGACCTTTTCTCTGTTGTGATCAGGGTCAAAACTGCTTGTGTGGAAACATTGATGGAGTTCAACAGCAAAGATGGATTGTATCTCGAACCGAGAACGCAACATGGTCGATCTCCCTGCCCTCACCACAGGGTGATCTGGCTTCCCAAGCAGAGCTTCCATGATGCAGTGATTGCCAAGAATGCCACCAAGCCATGCACACACGTAGCAAGAAGCGGAGACCGTTTTGGCCTCAGGACATCCATTGATCATGCGCAAGGTCCACAATCAGCATAGACCTGAAGTTGCATACTTGGATGGAGCGCTCACCAAGACTTTCAAGATTGCTCCAGCACCCGCCAGTCCATCCAAAAGGTGTTTGACACATGGGGCTGGAATGCCAGGCAAGGTTTGACTCCTGACCGTACAGGGTTGGTATGGGTCGCACATGCTACTGAGCAACCGAATTTCTACATCTTCACAATGCAACACGGTGACGTGTTGATTAGCGAAGTGCCAAATCACAAACAGCAAGCAGCATCTAAGGAAGGTGTCCCAGTTGCATCGGCCCGAACATTGCGTCATCTGTCAGCCACTGCAGCTCCTTTCACCAGCATGCAAGGAGATCAGCCATCGCAGGATCCCCTGCAGATCAACGACCCTTGGGCGGGAGCATACCGGAATCAGCCAAGCAAGCACACCTCCATTAGTCCGAGCCAATTGGCAGCGATGGAGAATAACGTTGAGAAACGCCTCCGAGCAACCTTGCATGACAGCCTGCCTGCCTTGAAGAATGAAGATACGATGATGGATGGAGAAGTTGATCAGCGAGTGAGCAGCCTCGAAAGCCAAGTCACCACATTGACTGAAAATCTCACCCAGTTGACCACTTCCATGACCTCATTCAAGCAGCAGCAGCTTACCCACAACACGCAGGTTGCACACCAGGTCCAAGCTTTAAAGAGCCAGGCCGACCAGCAAGAAAATACCATGAAGACCTTGCTGGAACAGAAGATGGAAGAAAAAATGAGCCGCATCGAAGCCCTTTTGACCAACAAAAGGCCGAAAACTGCGGCCGAGTGACAATGGTATTTTAGCCAGACTATGCAAGCAAAGGTCTCTGTTGTTGCCATCCGAGCAATCATTTTGACTCAGACCATAATTAGAGTTGGCGAGGCCCAGAATCCTGGCCCACAATCTTTCTCGGGGTTGACATTAGGTGCAGTAAACCCAACTGGTTTGCTGCGCAAAGCGACCTGTTTTTCGCAACTGCCGACCGAACCCAATGTGATTTGGGGTAAAACACTTTGTGTAGAAAGACGATACCCCTAAGCTTTCAAGTTTTGACAACTCCTGTTTGCCAATAAAAGTTTATCACTCCTTCACGGTGCGCCGGCGCCTTTTCGCTCACAAGCCATGACCGAAGTTGGTGGTACACATGTAGGAACCGCCTTTTTGTCCAATGCTCCAAGCCGTAAGATCCAAATGCACTGTCCTCAAGAAGTTTGGAACCAAGCCAGATGCTCTTTAGGCACTTTTTTGTGCAACAACACCTGGGTCCATGGGGCCGTTGTGTACGGTTTTGCACACAAAGCATATTCTGCTGAAGTACGACAAGCCACTGATTCGTTGCTTGAAGTGGCTACCACACATATTGTCCAAAATCTCAAAGGACCCAGGTTCATCATGGGTGATTTTAATCAGGTGAGCGGTATCCTGCAACAGCCCCAAATANCTACCACACATATTGTCCAAAATCTCAAAGGACCCAGGTTCATCATGGGTGATTTTAATCAGGTGAGCGGTATCCTGCAACAGCCCCAAATATGGGAAAGACTTGGTTGGCGGGAAGCGCAATCCTTGCATCAGGAACGGTTTGGGGGGGAAATTGAAAAGACCTGCAAACAGAGCAGCACAAAGGACTTCATATGGTTGTCCCCCGAGCTAGTCCAGGTGTTTAAAAAAGCCGAAGTTGTCAATCATGTTTTCCCCGACCACTTCTTGCCCATTTCGAACCGTTTGGCCAATGCCCCCATGTTTACCATTGGCGCAAACCCATGCCAATCCAATGGGAGGACTTTCAAGGTAGCCTGCCCTCAGAGACTTTTCAGCTTTCTGACCAAGCCAGTGCCAATGACAACTGCCGCACCATTGCCCAGGAATTTGAAGCTCGTGTGCATCGCCACATGGCGAAACAGTCCACCTCAGGTTTGCTTCCTCACCAGCGAGGCAGGTGTCAAACTATGGAAACACACAAGTTGTTAGGCCATTCCAAACCCTTCAAACCTGGCAGGGAAGGTGACCAACAACCAATCTTTCAAGGTCATAGCCTGCAACACCAAAGATGGTTTGCCCAAGTGCGTAGGTTGGAATCTCTAGCCAGATTGTATCGCTCCAAACCTTGGAACACTAACCAGTTTGTCCATGCCACTAGGGAATGGAGAGCAGTGCTCCGAGCTCATGGGTTTTCAGGCTTTGCTAGGTGGTGGCTGCACCTGCCATGTAAACTTGCGAATGCCCCGGAACAGTTGCCGACCAGCCTGCCGAGTGAAGAAGATCTGAATGCAATCAGCCTGACCGTACTTGCGGAGGTAAGACGCTTTGAACAGCTGTTGCAAGCTGAATTGGTCACCAAGGCCAAACACAATAGAGTGATGTTTCCAAACAAAGTCTTCAAAGATTTTGCAAAACCGGCAGTTTCCCCAGTTTGCATCCTGCAGGACGTGACACAAGCACGAATTGTCGACGTTGATGAGGAAGAGTGCGCCATAACGTTAGATTGGGAATGCAGGGCCTTTTGTGCCCATTGTTGCTTGCGAAGACAAGATGTGGCTCGACACAGTTGAAGGGTTTGCAGTTGGCCAGCATGTGCGGCAAGAAAAGTTCCTAGGACAGTTGGAAGAGATGTTTCAACGTTTCCAAAGTGAATGGCAGAAACGATGGGATCGCCACTTGCACGTCCCTAGCGAACAGTGGGAACAGTTGATTTCTTTCTTTCAGCTTGCCAAGCCGCCCGGTCCTGAGCAACCATATGTGCCAATCACCGAAGAACGCTGGATCCAAGCCTTGAAGGCGAAGAAGAAGCGATCTGCCCAGGGACCAGACGGCTGGACCAGACAGGACTTACTCATGTTGCCCAGTGATTTGACCCAAGCCATCCTACAAATCCTTCACCAAGTCGAACTCGGTAAAATGCAGTGGCCACGCCAGTGGCTCACAGGTATAGTCCACAGTCTTGAGAAGCACGAGCAACCAGCTGCAGTCACGGGGTACAGACCCATCACTATATTCTCTTTAATTTACCGAAACTGGGCGTCCATACGCGCCAAGGATCTGCTAGGACACCTGCTGCCTGAAGTCTCAAGCTACAGTTTTGGCAACCTCCCACATAGATGCACCACCAACATGTGGATGACACTCCAGCAAGAAATCGAGGCCAACTTTGCCAATGGGTTTTCTACCAATGGTGCCGTTCTGGACATCATCTTTAACCACCTACCAAGGTTGCCAATTTTTGGCATTTTGCGACATATGGGAGCAGCACCTCAAGTTTTGCATGCCTGGAACCAAGCACTCAGTTTAATGGAGCGACGCTTCTCCATTCGAGGCTCAGTCAGCCAACCTCTGAAATCCACAACGGGCTGTGCTGAAGGGGATTCCCTCAGTGTTGTGGGGATGGTCGCTATCAATGAGTTCCTTTCTCAGTGGATGATGCGAAAGATTCCTGAGGCTAGGTTGATTTCCTTTGTCGACAATTTGGAGCTTTTTTCTTGCGACCCCCATGCTTTGCTGCGAGGCACCCGAATCCTTGAAGATGCCCTCTCACTGCTTGACTTGCAGGTTGACAAAAAGAAAACTTACCTCTGGTCCACTGAAGGGTCTTTCCGAAAAATTTTCATCCAACATGGGTACCAAGTGAAGTCTGCAGCACGTGACATTGGAGCGGTGTAGGTTATGTTGTCTCAACGGTGGTTAAAGTGGTAGTGGCAGAAAATTGAAAGTTTTAAAGACCGATGGAAGTCTCTGGCGTTGTCACCCGCGCCTTATGCGCAAAAACTGCGAGCGGCGAAGTCGGTAGCCTGGCCGAACATGCTTCATGGCATTGGCTCTGTCCATTTGGGCGACGCTTGGTATGAGGACATGCGCACTGCCCTCATGCGTGCATTGGGGGAACATAAGCCCGGCTGCTCTCCCCCCATCCATTTGAGCCTTTTTGAGTACCCAAGTGCTGATCCAGGTTTTTATGCCATGTGGACCACCATACTGCAGTGTAGGCACTACATGACTCCAGAGCAATGCTTTCCCCAGTTCTCAAGGTTGGCGTCACAAACAACTCGCAAACGGCCTGAGGTGGGTCCCTGTTCAGTTGTTTTGCATCGGCTCTCAAAAATATACTGGTCATGGGATTGCGCAGGGTTTTTTTCGTGATGTTTGGGGTGGACCAATAGACTTGTGGGACTCTCCAATTCAAGAACTGGCAATCCGAGCTGCAGAAGCATGGAGATACAGAGTGGCATGCGAGTGCTCTTCTCGTGATACTTTTGCAGGTTTGGCCACGTGTGATGCTAGTTTTTCCACTGAATGTTTGCCAACCCATCAGCGCGACAAAGCCATTCTGCGCAGTGCAATGAATGGGACCTTCTATACTGCTGACCACTTGAAGTATAGAGATACTCCTGGTGATACATGTTGCCGATTGTGTTTGGAGGAAGATTCCCTTTTCCATCGTAATTGGCAGTGCACAGCGTTGACACAATGGCCGCAATCACCTGTCAGAAGCCCAGCAAACCGAACTGCAGCAGATGACACCTGCAACCTACTTGCAGGGATGGTTTCCACTGCCAGCCAAAGTCAGAGAGCTCAGATCGCATTTGACCCAACTGCCGGAGTTTCATCACTGCCTTGTGTTGACCGAGTCAGAACCAGTGGCCAAGGATCCTTGTCCTGTGCACCTCTTCACTGACGGGTGCTGCCTGCGCCCTACAGACAGGTTTGCGAGGTTATGTGGCTGGGGTGTAACCAGATGCACTCCCCATGACATGTGGACCTTCCAGCCAGTAGCATCAGGATGCCTGCCTGGAAGGCATCAAACAGTAGTACGTGCTGAACTCACTGCAGCTGCAGCGGCTGTGTATGCGGCAGCACTCCAGGGACAGCCCTTTTGTTTGTGGTCAGATAACCAAAGAGTGGTTTCTGCTGTCCAACAGCTCATATCTAACCCATGTAAGCTATGGGGTAGGAAGTCAGCTAACCATGACCTGCTCAACAAGCTTGCCGATGAGTTTCGCCAGGTTGCTCAATTGTGTCGAGGTGTTTTCAAAGTAGCTAGTCACCAGAAAGTTTTGCCTTCCACTTCAGCAGCAGAGCGATGGTGTTTTGCTGGTAATGAATCTGCGGATGCCATTGCGAGCACAGCGTTTCAGACACAGCCGGCTCTCATGCATTGCTGGCATCAAGCTTGCCGTGCTCTTGACTCCATGCGTACTTTACGGGATGGGATGCATAAAATGTTGGTTTCCATAGGTATAGAGTGCCTTACCAAAGTGCAGAAAGAGGACTCTCAGCCACGTGTAACTAAACAAACATGTTTGCCTTTGCCCATGACTCCATGGATCTTGCCTTTGGACCTTCCTTTGCTTGCCCAGCCATATAGGATACCTGAAACCGAGGCACTTCTTGTCTGGATCCAAGACCTGCATGACACCAGTAAACCTGTCCAGCGATGGTCTTGGTGGCAGCTTTTCTTGGATGCATGGATATCCATTCCCCAGCTTGGACCTTGGTATCACACATCCCAAAAGACATGGAAAGGTGGCGCTGACCAGCCACCAGTTCCTTTCCAGCGCAAAGCGAGATGGTTTTCCCAATGTGTAACTAAGCTTAGCAAAGCCTGCACAGTTGAACTGCCTTTGGAGCTTGCAACGCCTAATGGTTCTGCAATTGCTTTTTGGACCAAAACTTTGCCGGTCAGAATTGACCAATCTCGGACTGATCGTTTGGATAGATGGTTTGGACAGCATGTTTCGTGCATCACCAAAACTGCGGACTTGACGCAAATTCATATGGAGAAAGATCAAGGTGACTTGTGAGCGTGAGGTTTCGACGTCGAAGCGGAGGAGCACGAGCCCGGTAGGGGTAGAGGGCAGTCAACACGTCTGCTAGCGAAGGTAGGCTGTCGTGCTGACATTCCGCAAAAGAGCGAAAAGAGTGATTTTGATTTTCCCGGTGCTGCAGCCTCTCTTGTGCCAGGTCAATGATTGTTGGTTGAATGAGGGGAGTGAGTTTGACAAAGGTATCCAATAAGAGCNAAGCGCAATCCCACGTCAGCGAAACCGGCCTTCTACCAGGCAGGTGCAAAGCTTCTTCTGCCGGCAGAGGCGTTCAAGGCGGGGGTTCCAGTAGTATTTATTACTCAACCAGGGGGATATCTTCTGCTCCAACCATCCAAAGGTGATATCTTNAAGCGCAATCCCACGTCAGCGAAACCGGCCTTCTACCAGGCAGGTGCAAAGCTTCTTCTGCCGGCAGAGGCGTTCAAGGCGGGGGTTCCAGTAGTATTTTTTACTCAACCAGGGGGATATCTTCTGCTCCAACCATCCAAAGGTGATATCTTGGATCAACCAAATTGGCAACTGACTGTGGGAAGCCCCGCTTCCAGGGNTTACTCAACCAGGGGGATATCTTCTGCTCCAACCATCCAAAGGTGATATCTTGGATCAACCAAATTGGCAACTGACTGTGGGAAGCCCCGCTTCCAGGGCCAGGGCTTTTTGAAGAGTGCCTTTGAGCCAACTTGACAATATTTCATGAGTACTGGCGATGAACCGCTTCTGTTTTTGCCAACCGCCACCAGCCCGTCTGTCAAGTTTTTCAGAGACCAGAGGTGAAATTGGAGCAAGTCGACAGGTTG
>BGPT01003138.1:11750-25341 GCA_003297045.1 Symbiodinium sp. clade C Y103 | reverse complement strand
TGATTTTGATTTTCCCGGTGCTGCAGCCTCTCTTGTGCCAGGTCAATGATTGTTGGTTGAATGAGGGGAGTGAGTTTGACAAAGGTATCCAATAAGAGCAGCGAATGATGTGACCACTGAGTTTCTGAATGCGCGTCAACCTTTACATGCGCTATATTGCTGGGTCTTTGAAGCATCGCCTGCCACTTTCCCCACACTGCGACCTAAAAATCTGATTGCCTTCCTTTCTGCCTTGAGCCATNTTACATGCGCTATATTGCTGGGTCTTTGAAGCATCGCCTGCCACTTTCCCCACACTGCGACCTAAAAATCTGATTGCCTTCCTTTCTGCCTTGAGCCATCCGAAACTTCCCAACTCTGCCAGATGCCAAAGCAGAGATCCAGAATCTATTTTGTGGAGATTACTTTCCGCTTTGTCTGTCTGGAAAGGACGATTCGAAAAAACAAACCTTGCACTGTTCAGAATGATATATACGGTTTTCCCCACATCATTGTGTGGGGTTCTTGTTTTTTGCAAACCCTTGAGCCTCTTCCCNCGAAAAAACAAACCTTGCACTGTTCAGAATGATATATACGGTTTTCCCCACATCATTGTGTGGGGTTCTTGTTTTTTGCAAACCCTTGAGCCTCTTCCCGGGAACCAGAGCATGGAAACAGCTGCAGCCAAACCTCTTTGCGATGTGCCATATTTGATGTACAGGTGCGGGACAGTTCGCCAATTTGGCATGCGGCTCGAGATGATTCCCCAGAATGGCGTGGCGCCCAAGTCGCGCGAATTGGCCTGGCAAAGTTCAGCAGCCAAGACCTCCAAACATCTCCAAACATGGTTGTTTCATGTTATTTTTTGAGGTTTCTACGTGGATGATCTTAGANGAATTGGCCTGGCAAAGTTCAGCAGCCAAGACCTCCAAACATCTCCAAACATGGTTGTTTCATGTTATTTTTTGAGGTTTCTACGTGGATGATCTTAGATTTATGTCAGAGATTTATGGGTCAAATAACCAAATGGCATGAAATGACATTATCTCCTGAGGTTTGGGGAGCGAGATGCTGGTCGCGGAAGGATGAACCAGATTCCTCGTTATGCCTTACACCCGGAGCTGGGAATTCGCTTGGGGAAGTTGNCTCCTGAGGTTTGGGGAGCGAGATGCTGGTCGCGGAAGGATGAACCAGATTCCTCGTTATGCCTTACACCCGGAGCTGGGAATTCGCTTGGGGAAGTTGATCAAACGCACTTTTTCCGTTCCCATCAGTCCTGATGGGTTTCACCAAAATAAACATGGCACCTGCAGGCAGTTTGGACGAGATTTTGGTGAATTATTTTGGGGGCTTGACTTTCTGATGCTTTGAGGTTGTTTGGGAGCAAATCAAAGCTTGCAAGAAGCAACTGAACAAGAAGGACTTGATTTTGTGAGGGTAGCTGTGCGGTGGGATGTAGTGGGAGGCTGGGGTGGAGTTGTGCCGGTTGGAATCATAGGAATGCCGAAACCAAAAAAGCGCAGTGATGCGGGGTGGAAATGGAAGGATTCCAAGATTACTTTCGAGACCATCATCATTGGATTGGTTTAAGGATGTTTAAGGGACAATTTGGAACAGGAACCCCGTTTTGTTTGATGGTAAAAACTGTGGTTTTCCGTAGATTTTCCCTTCCAGGATTCCACCAATCCAATGACCAAGATTTCTTTCACTGTGGGCAATGTCTAGGAGCAGCCATCACCAGTTCCCGTTCTGAAGGCGGCCTCGGGCTTATTTTGTTTTTCCCGGGATCTCACTTCGTAGCGACCAGACACCTTTGAGGCTCTAGTTCTTTTTTGTTCGGGCTGCGTGTGCAGTGTGGTGTGTTGTTGTGGTTGGATTCTGGATGTGAGCCTGAGGTGGGGTTGACACGCGAACAAGAGCAGGCGCAGTAAACTGGGCAGGCTTCATGTTAAGGTCTTTTTGCTGATAGATGTCGTTGAATTGCTTCACTGTTGCACAAATTTGGCTACGTGTCAACGCATTCAATTTCTTCCCAGTTGTCCCAGAAGATTGTGATAGCACTTGGCAGTTGACTCCAGCTGTTTCGGTTGGAAACAACGCAGTTATTGGATGTGGTGAAGCACGGACACATTCTGCTCCTGTGCTACTGCAAAGGCTTTTATACGTCTTGACAAGGCAACAAATCTAGAGGACGGGTTTTTGTGGGAGTGTTGAGCGTTTTTGGAGCATGCATTCGGGTCTTGAGTTCTTTCCTTCCAAATCTGTTTCAAGACTGGCAGGTTAAAAGAGAGAGGGACAAAGTTTATGGCATTTTTTTTTAACATACCGAAAAATGATGGAAAATGGGGCACGGAATGTTTTGGTCGAACCGAGGTATTATTGAAATATGCTATTCAACGACACCTTTCTTAACTGGACAGTTGTCAGAACGTCAGGACAAGGTGAAATGCCTTGAGACCTGCTTCGAAACGTTGAAAGCTGACTGGATAGCACGTCCATAGTCTGAGTGGTTGAAAGGGATGTTGAAATTCCTTGGTAATATAGTCATATACTTTGTTCGTTTTTGATAATTTTTGAAACCATTTTCTGATGAAGGGCTGAAACCACTGTATATTCCACGAATTGAAACCTTCCAGGTGCCTGCTGGATCACGACATGACACTTCTGGACATTTCAATTGTTACATGGCAAGTGCCCTTTTTAGACTCCTGTAAAAAAGACATTGGCCAATGGATGGGTATGCTTCAATTTGCTTCCAAAGGACATTGGACAGAAATTTGCTTCCAAAAGGCATTGGACGTGCGATGAGCGTGATGTGCCAGGCTTCCTGCATTGGGGTTTCAAATTTTACAGTCTATGCATGTGTATGCATATATATAATATATCGTAGTAATTATATACATAAACATATTATACCTAACACTACATATACTATATTATACACATGTCATATATCTGGTTTCCCGAATCACGTGCAATATCTTGAAGTACGGCAGATCCACCAACACCCCCATCGGTTATTTTTTCAATGTTTGTGTTTTGCCTGCGCCGCTCGCTGATTGAGATCTTGACAGCATGGGGGCCTGGGTTGCAGAAAGCCTGGGTCCACGCAAGGGCATTGTTTCAGGATTTGGGTTTGTCCAGAAAAAGAAACCGGGATATACACACCAAAGTGGCCATTTTGATAAAAAAAATGCGTGTCGCGTTACTTCGGTAGCTGGATTGAACCCATTCATTCACAGAGTCCACGCGCAAAAAGGCTTGACACACATTTGCAAGCTGAATGGACATGTGACATGTCCTTTCTTGCAATCTTCACTGGCAAACTCCTACTAGGAACATGTGTGGGTCGAAACCGTCGAAATTGTTGCACAGTCATTCCTTTCCACGTTTCAAGTTGCAACACCATTTGTTTGCTGCGTTGGCTCTTGCCCACTAAAATGTTTGCCAAGTAGATTTTAGTTCACAGGATGGGAGGGGACACACATTGCCAATAAAACAAGAACATGTAATCAAAACTGAACAACAAACCCAGCCCATGATGTGCCCAAAGGAACAGGTTTTTAATTGACTCAGAGAAACCCTTGTAGTACGTGAACAAACAAATCACACCAGCTGGCTTTCATGCCATTCCCGTGCAATCCAATACGAAAAAAACAGTTTCTTCATGTTTCTTCATGTTCTTGGTGCAATGTCGACNAACAAATCACACCAGCTGGCTTTCATGCCATTCCCGTGCAATCCAATACGAAAAAAACAGTTTCTTCATGTTTCTTCATGTTCTTGGTGCAATGTCGACAAAACCTCTATGAATTTGATACGCAAACACACAGAACTGACTTTGCTTCCAATTTTTGGCAGCCGAAATTATCCAAAGTTCATTGAATCAAATCAAAACAACATCAAGACACTTTGTTTGTTGCTCAGCCGGGGCCATTTTCGGATAGCCATGACGCTTTCTCCTAGAGAAGCGCTTGCTGCGTCACTTTCTCCGACAGAGATCTTTGCCCAGCGCCCAGCGTGCAAAATTCCTTTGACCTTGGGTTCAGCCGCAATACAACGCGAACATACGCGAACTATAATTCAGTTGGTCGATCCGAACATTTATGTGTATGTGAAGTTTAATATAATACATGCATTTTAAATGTTTGTGTACAGTTCCATACACATTTTCAAATGTATGTAAAACATTCATATGGCCGATCCAATCTGAGATATCAAGTATTTCTTGACAGGGATGAAACCACCAACTCGAAATCCTTGCCAGCAAAATGGGGCGACGCTCAATGCCAGGTCCTATCAATGGTTCGGCAAACACGCTCCACACGTGCATTGATTTGTAGCGGGTTTGGATCAAAATTGAGGATACCCCATCTTGTAGAGCCATTAAATCCTGGGGAAAATGACAAGAAGCTATGAGACGTTTCCAAATTTGGCGAAAGAAACAGAAAAATGATAGTGTGGCAACAAGCGTTTCATGCTTTTCATTCAATTGACTCAATCCCTTTCGTGAGGGGAAGAATTCGCCAAGGCTCGAGATAAGGAAGGCTTCCCGCAGAAGAGTTCCATTACGTTTGGGGAGGCCCTTCATTGCTACCTTGGACTTGGAGCGAGTGACACTGCATCAATTCTCATGTCATCTCAGGGATCTGTTCAATGGGAAACAATCGTCATCCACCAAAGTCAAAGTCATTGTGAACCAATTGAGGAGATAGTTTCAATATGTTTCAGTAATGTGGTAAACCCAAGAATCAACCACTCCTAATTTCACCGGAAATGGGTTGTACTGTATAAACAAACCATGCCCACAAGGTTTATCTTCAATCCAGTGGTGGTTTCATCTCTAAAAGACCCAGTTGTGCCATGGTCAGAAGTTGAATCACAGACGCATATTGTGGGATGGCCATCCCCCATTCATAGATGGTTTCATATACCATTTGTTCAGGAATCCCATTCGTAGCACAGATGAGTTCCTGCGGCCTTCTAGATGAGTTATATAAGAATCCCAGGACACCATTCTTATCTTCATTAGATGGCTTATAGTGGCCATTGATGAGTTATACAAGCCCATAAGGAATCCCATTCAGTCCATGGTGATGCCGACGACCAGTCGGCACATCATGGCACACTTCTCCTGCCAGGTAGTGTCCACCTTCAGCAGGTGTGGCAGCGTTGCCTCCAAACGGCAGCCGGAAGCTGAGTCTCACCAGACGTTTTCCATTGGTTTTTCATGGAAAAATTGCGAAAATGGCACCTGGAAATCATTGTTTTTCATCATTTTACCAAGTCAAGAATGAGGATTTTGGGGGATACCGTCCTCCACAGGTTTTGATTGGCATCCTAGCAGGGCTTTGGATGACAGTGACTACTTTGATTTAACTGAGCCAAGCAGTGAGCGTTTGCGCTGAAAGAAGCAGAGCTAAGCGGTGAAATGAACATTGAACATTGCAGAATTGATTGCGCTGCTTCAAACGGTTTATGCCTGTTTTTGCCTCAGTGGTGGCATCTACATCTCCAAGTCCTTGAAAATTCCGCTTCTTGGTTGCATTGATTGAGCACAGATTGCATGGCTTTGGTTGCGCTTGCATGTGTGGGGGAGAAAAGAGAGAGAGAGAGAGAGAGAGAGAGAGAGCGAGAGAGAACGAGCAATCGATCTGATCGAGAGATCGAATTCATGCCGTGAAGACATCTTCCACCCGATTCGAGGAACTGCTGCTCAACCATCAGTGTACGCTTCCCCCCTTGATGCGGCAGTCAATGAATGCCTTGCTTGAGTGCCGACTGTAAAAGACCAACTCTGATCGCCTTCAAATGTTTCAGCAATCAATTGGGCAAACTTATATACTAGTTTACCAGCCCTGTTGGTTTGACAGATGGACATCACAGAGCGAGCTGAGTTTGTCAGTGTGCCACAGCATAGCTTGCCTCAAACCTTATCAAAACGCATGCCGCATATCAACAGAAGCGAATCCAGAGCAAACATGCAGCATTGACTATCTGTAAGACTTGAAGGCCGTCACTTCAATTCTTCTGTTTATCGTGTTATCCCTAAAGACATGGTATGAGATGTCCATAGAACTCACGGGATGAATTCTGGTCTTGGAACAACATCGTGAAACATGATTGAGATCATTTTCCATTCATTTTGAAATCTTTGAAAACAACAGCACAATTTCAGAATCGATTCCAGAAGCCAGCTTTGCCGTTCCTGTTTGAATCTTGCCGTTCTTCAATGTCTCGCTTGCTGGTTGCATTGTCGTCGCTTGCGGTTGTGCCTGCTTTGCCTTGTGGAAGCTGTGATGCTCTGCAGGATTGGGCCAAGGCGCCGCCTTTGTTAAGTGAAAGTAGAAATAGGGAAATCTGCAACCGCTTTCTGGTTGGTGGTTATTCCATGTTATTCCTGTTCTCCCAAATCATGACTATCCCTGGGAGGTGTTGAAACCACGAGTTTCACAGAGTTTTTAACAGGAGTCTCACATTGAATGCAAACTGTCTGACTGAAACTCCTAGCCCACGGCGAGGTGAGATGGGCCTTGCGCGTTTGGTCGTTTTGGCCTGGCCTCGCTGAACTGGAGATCAAACCCCAAGATGTGATGCCGGCTGCCGAGTGGGCCCTGCAAGCGCTGAGGCTGGGTTTGGTGGAGCGAGCACATTGGAAAAAGGGCGGAAAAACCGTGGTGATCCCCGGGGTCAAAGTCAAAGACGTCAAAGACATTCGAAGACATTCGAAGACATTCAAAGACCAAGTGACTGACAGAATTTGGCCAATTTCCAAACTTTCAAAACATTTTCAAAGCATCTTGGCCCAAACCGACTTCAGTTGATTCACAATTGGCCCATCCCATCCACCCCACCATGTCCGCTTTCGTCTGGCATCTGCAAGGTCCGAAGCTGGATGTCAATTGGCTCAGCTGGCACTGCGCCTGTTTCTGCTGTGTGGCATGGGATCACATGAAAGGCAGCAAGCCCTCAAGGACGACAGCTGGGTGAAACTCCAAGCAGAATTTAGCTTGTCGTGTGATGAGGAACTCCATGAGTATTGCTGTATGGTGTGTACATATCATATATGATCATATATGTATGGTACGCGTTTACATATAGTTATATGCATATATCATAATGTAAGCTAAGCTACAGTGTATTTATTATAAGAGTAAAATCTTCTAGTAGACAACTTGGGTTTTCCGCAACCAGAATGGCTATATACCCAATGAGGATTAGAAAAGGCAACGCAGCCAGTTCGCGGCAGGAGAATGGCGAAACGCTTTTGGCTGAAGTGACAGAAGTGGTGCAAAGTTGCCACATCACGGGCATCATCGAATCTGGTTGGCCACTTTTTTCCCTTCTGGCTTTGCTACGTCGCGGCATGCAGGTACGAGAGCAGGATGTTGTTCAAAGTTGCAGCTTGAAGTTTTGGCCAAAGTTCAATCCTCTGCCGCCCCAATCTTGAGATTTTTGGCAGTGTCGCCCCCATATAACTCGCACTGTGTGTATATATATATATATTATATATATGTATACATACATACGGCAGTCAAATCCCGCTTTTCGTAATTTTAAATCACAATTACATATAATTTAGATCATAATTACATATAATCACCCCAAATCCCCGATGGGTAGCATTTTCATGCACAATATTAGAATTATCCCAGAATCCCACCTCCTATTCTTGCGGTGGTCCCATGTTGCTGTCTGTGCAGGTTGGGGATTGTGAACGACGGAGCAGTTGGGGCAAGAGAGTTGAAGCAGCTTGGCGTTCGACGCCGAAGGCCTTCGCCTCGGTGTTTTGGCGTCCAAACTCAGAAGTGTGACAGTGTGCAAGGCCACACATACTTGAGAAGTCCAGAGACTCTAGAACCAAAACGGAAGTTGCCCAGAGCATAATGTTTTACAGATCACCAAAGTGACACATTTTGTATCTTAGTCCCAACAAATAGGGGTACGCACAATTACACCAAAAAAAATGGAGTTTAGATGTTGTATTGCCACGACCTTGGCAGGTGGGTCCTCCGCCCCCAGAGCCTGAGATCCTCCGCGCATCGTCGCGGCTTGGTGCGTGGATGCCGGGGAAAAGGCGACCATTGCCGATTCCTTCAACAGGCAAGGGCGTTTTTTTTGGTGACTTTGGGGTGATTTTTGGTTGCTGATTTGAAGGATTTGGATAGTCGTTGTACGTTTTTGTCATGTCATGGCGTTTGAAATGTTTTCTTGGGTGTACTGTAATGTCGTTGTTGTCGTTGTCGTTGTTGTTGTTGTTGTTGTTGTTGTTGTTGTTGTTGTTGTTGTTGTTGTTGTTGTTGGTGATTTTAAGGTCGTGGATGGTTTGGATGGTGATTGAAATTCAGAAAGGGTTCGGTTGGTGATATCTTCTAGAATGGAGAGACCTTTGATAAATGGGAATATCAATCAGCCGACATGGGTCAAGAAAAGCGGAACATGCGTCAACCCTACCTCGAGGTGCTTCAAAACAATGTTGGATTTTGTTTTGCTGAGAAGGCTGATTACCTATGGAACCTGCTTGGTTGGCACTTGAAATTGGGATTGTGCTGGTGAGTGTTGAATATCGATTTGATGGGCTTCTTGATAAGTTAGATATCAAATTCTGAAACCCCATCTTGAGTCAAGAATCAATATTTGCAGTTTACCTTGATTTTGATTCTTCATTTTGAATAGGTTTCTCTCCTTGCTGAGATCCACCCGCTCCATGGTGGTCAGGAAAGCACCAAACTGCGCGTTCGCGGCGTTCCCTTTCAGCTGCTGCTGCCAGCGCGGCTAGAGCCGCTGCTTCCGAGGCATGTTGGCTGCAAGGGTGAACCATGATGAGACTGGACCCGTCCTTTTGTGCTGGGATTTCATGCTATGCAAGAGATGTTGGGAACAGCAACAACTGTATGTCTAGAGAGAAAACCAAAGAGGTGCCTCGACGTACTGTTTGCATCTGAGGTGCCTCGATTTCAATATCTGTACTTACACGACGTCGAGAAGACCTGGAACCGACATTTGCGGTCTGAAAGGAACCGTCCCTCAGCTCAGAGTCAGAGATAGTCAGAGTCCATTGAAATGAATTTATCATATCTACAGAGGAATTTGACATAAGTAGCTGTGTTAGGCTGTATATATGTGCAATTAGATGGTCATAATAAGGCCACACGGATAAAGGCACAAGCTTGAGGAGATGGGACAAGTACTGATGCTCTGGCACCGTCATTTTTTCTTGGCAAGGGGCCAAGGGTACCCGTATTGGCCGAACCTCAGCACTCAAAATCCAAAGGTATTCTTTTTTTTGTGGATATCTGTAGAATCTATAGGCTCCCTTGTTTGACCCAGAAGACCATAAGAAGTTTTACGTTGTTCTGCCTCCATCGCTCCTGAGTCCAGCTGCATCAGTCTGACTTCTACCCTCATGTCCATGTTGCTTGTTTAATGATTGCTGATTGCAGCCCCACGATTGACGGTCATACCGTCGTCAGATCTGGGGTTGTCTCAAAACTTGGAACCCCCAAATCCCATGGTTTATCTTTGCTTCCTGTCAAATCAGGTCAAAAATTGCCAGAAGTTGCCACAAGTTGCCACAAGTTGCCATAAGTTGCCATACATGCCGTGCCAGCCGCCATATTTTGGGGATGGATTTGCCAAACTTTGGGCATTTCCAATTTCCAGATTTTTGATTCCCATCTTGCCAGTCCTGGCGTCGAGGATCTCGACCTGGTCTCCTGGAGTTCCTGTCCCATAGCTGGCCCAGCTGCGAGTCCTTGGCGTTACTGGAAACAGCGGCCTTCACAGCTGCAGCCATGGCCATGGCGTCAAGGAGCCAACCTTTCAGACATCCGGTGGATGGCACGGTGACGTGTCCAAAGGGGCAGGAAATTTGAGGATTCCACAGGCTACCCACGGGTTTTGATGGTAAACCATGTGAAAAATGAACTAGTCACTAGTCTGTTGTTTTTTCTTGGGGGTGAACTTTGACTTTAGATGCATTGTTAGCAATTGTTACTAGTAGTACCTGGCTGAAAAGATGTGGCGTCCCGAAGAGTGTCCCTGATCTTGGGAATGACCCCTCTCCAGCCAGCACTCTTGAAATCTCTTCAGTCTTAAGCACTCCTTGCTTCCCAAAGTCTGTTTAGTGAGCAGCTAAAAGCAGCTCTTCCGGCCCTTTGATCATCTTTGAAACATCTTTCATATTGTTTCATCGATTTTTTTGGTGCAAAGTTGTCCAAGTCATGACCAGAAATGGCCAAGATTTACATCCCACCACCCCATCCCAGGTGAAGCTGCGGGCGTCGCTCCGACAGCAACTGGCTCTGACGCCTCTGTCGGAGGTGTGGCGAAGGACACGACCCTTGCTGGGCCTTCGGGGTTCCGTGCTGCCTTCAGAAGCCTTTCTGTTTCATAGCCTGGCGGATCTTCAAGGTGCCACAGTGGAGTTGGGAGTTGGGATGGTATCGGTTAAAGCAGAAACAGAGGATTTGTATATACAGCATGCATATATATATATATAATATAATATATATAATATAATATATATAATATAATATATATATATATAATATAATATATATATATATAATATAATATATATATATATATTGACATATATATATATACATACATGATGTCATACATTATACGCACACAACATGGGGCTTGATGAGGGGTTGGGATGGGGAGAGAGGGACGAGGATGGAATGATGGTAATGGTGGAAGGTTGGGTGGATAGCCCGCCAGGTGTACAGGTCATCGTGGAGTCTGGTGTGGGCAATGGCGGCTCCACTCGTGCAGCCTGTGCATGGGCACGTGCTGTGCCCGGAAGGCCTCCTGTAGATCTGCCATGGAATGGGCTTGGTAGTGCTTAGTGCAGCAACAGTATACTCTGTCACCGTACTTCCTGGCATTTCGTGCAGATTGTGTTGGCTTCAGCTTCATACATATGTACGTAAACATTGTAGATTTAGGTCCAGCCCCAAAGATGCCAAAAAGAAACATGATATAGATTCAGTTTTTGTTTCGTTTTCGCAGTAGAATTGTTAGATTGAGATTCAACCCCGAAGATGCCATGAAGACGATGCAGATGCATTTTGCTTGCATTTTTTACAGTCAAGTATTGGGTCCAGGCCCCAAGATGCCAAGAATGTAATGACATGTATTGTAATGCAATGCAACGAAGTGCAATGCAATGTGATGTAATGCATATAATGATATGTAACGTAATGTAACGCAATGCAATGTAATGTATGTCATGGTATGTAATTACTGTAGTGCATGCATTGCATCGAATGTATTTGTAGGTGGTGTTATGTATGTAGTGGCTTTCATAGTATGTATATAATGCAATGTAATGTAATGTAATGCAAAGCAATGGCATGTATTGTATTGTAATGTAATGAAATGCAAGGTAATGCAACCTAATATAATTTAGGAGATTTAAGGCATGTAGCGTAGTGTATGTCAGATAGTAATGTAATGTAATATAATGTAATATAATGTAATATAATGTAATGTAATGTAATGCAACGTAATGTATGTATGTATGTATGTCTGTATGTCTGTATGTCTGTATGTCTGTATGTCTGTATGTCTGTATGTCTGTATGTCTGTATGTCTCTATGTCTCTATGTCTGTATGTCTGTATGTCTGTATGTCTGTATGTCTGTATGTCTGTATGTCTGTATGTCTGTATGTCTGTATGTATGCATGCATGCATGCATGCATGCATGCATGTATGTATGTGTGTAAATATGTGCACAAATACATGTATTAGTATGTTTTATGATACATATACTTATGATGATATATGTACAGTGTAACAAACATCTTTCAGTTTACAGGCGCGTGTTGGCCTTGGAGCGGGCGCTGAAAGACTCGGTGGCCGCTGACTTGGCGCCAGCGTGTCAGGGGGTTCTGGAGATGAGACTTGGGCCGCACCGGCTTGGGGGTGGTTCTATCAAACATGTACACATGGCACAATGACATACTGTAACATGTGCAATACATCTACTGCAACATCATGATAATACCTCATAATGTCTAATTTCATGATAATACACGAAAATATGTATGTATGTAAATATATTGCAATATCAATAAATACACACACACACATATTTTTCAGATAGTCATACATTGATATGCTACATGTTTTGTAAAATACCACACACACACACACGCATTACATAACACATATGTACATGTATAGATAAAATGCATATGAATATAATATATATATATATGCATACATGATTGGATAAACTAGGGATTCCAATATATAGTCGAAACCGTAAATTTGGCATTGAAAACAATATATATCCCAATACATATCCCTACTGTAGCTCAAAATTTGGACTTGAAAACAAAATAGGAGATGGGCCCCTCATTGTGGCCATTAAATCATGGATAACGACGATGTAGAGTCCTCTTTCGCCTATCACTGCAAAACTTCGAGCTGGGAGAGAACTGGCTTCAATCCTTAGGAGATCAGGTGACGCATTTGCAGCTCTTGACTGGGTTACTTGGCTTAATGACATCCCATAACCTCACCAACCAATCAGGGAAGACTCCTTGATTTCACAAGGGTGGTGAAATGATGTGACATGTCCTAACATCGCCCAAGGGGATCTTCTCCAAACATTTGGAGGCGATGTTGAACATCCGCTAGAATGTTTTTTTTTTTTTTTAAGACCGCTTGATATTTTGACTTGTGCTGCCAGGCTTTGCACTCTGTGGGAGCGCAGAATCACTCTGTGGCTCTGCTGCTGGATGGCCCAAAAGGCCGTGTAGCAGTGAGGATGGCAGAGGACCGGGGTTTCAACGTCGTCCCAAGTGCGGTTCGGTGCATCATTTTTCTTTGGGGTACTGTATACGGCGACAGCCCACGTATCATATCATATTGTTGGTCAATGAATGTGTACAGCCCAAAACTTATTGGTTTTACACCCCCCCGTTTTTGTTGGTTTAGTGACCAATTTCTGGACAAACGTCATTATTATAATCATTGACTTAGATATCGTTTACCATTCTCATTTATTATCATATTGTTGTTTACTGTACATGTTACATGTGTATATATATATATATATACATATAAACATTCACACATACACATACAAAATACATAATACATAGTACATCAGACATAGTACATAGTACATCATACATAGTACATAATACACGGTACATAGTACATAGTACATACATAATACATAATACACAGTACATGATACACAATACATAATGCGAAAGGGGACTAGGTGAAACAGCTGCATGGTATAGGCCGTTGTGTAGACATGTAATTCACTGTCTTTGACGCGCCACCATTGTGGCTCAAGCCACCNAGTGATTGCCGCATGGGCCGCTCTTGCTCTGCTGTTTGATCAATTGCACTGACGATACTCCAGACGGTAGCAGCCAGAACGAGGTTAAATTCGTTCACAGGTTATCAGCCGTAGTGCTTTGTACCCCCATCGGGGGAGGAGTGTCTACGTGCTGTTGGTCAATTGGGAAATTGATCTTGGAAGCAAAGAACGAGATCTACCCTACATCGCAAAGATGCAAGGCAGCAGCGGTGACACTCAGTATACCTTTGATGGTAACATTGCAGCGCCAGCTGAGGGAG
>BGPT01003137.1:20530-53996 GCA_003297045.1 Symbiodinium sp. clade C Y103 | reverse complement strand
CGACGACGACGACGACGACGACGACGACGACGACGACGACGACGACGACGACGACGACGACGACGACGACGACGACGACGACGACGACGGAAACCATCATCATCCTCAGCCTCATCTTCCGCATTATCATACTCATCCTCCTCAACATCCTCCTCCTCAACATCATCATCCTCAACATCATCATTTTCCATCTCATAATTTTCCACCTCATCATCCACAACACAATCCTTTTGCAGCTCATCATCTCCAACATCAACCTCATCATCACCATCATCATCATCATCACTATCATCATTGTTACATCATCATCAGCATCATCCACATCGTCATCATGTATCATCATCATGTATCATCATGTATCATCATGTATCATCATGTATCATCATGTATAATCATGTATCATCACCACCATCATCATCATCATCGTTACATCATCATCATCATCATCATCATCATCATCATCATCATCACCATCATCATCATCATCACCATCATCATCATCATCATCACCATCATCATCATCATCAGCATCATCATCATCATCATCATCATCATCATGGTGAATACCATCATCATCATCATCATCATCAACATCATCAACATCATCAACATCATCATCATCATCATCATCATCATCATCATCATCATTATCATCGTTACATCATCACTATCATCATCATCATCATCACCATCATCATCATCATCATCACCATCATCATCATCATCATCATCACCATCATCATCATCATCATCATCAGCATCATCATCATCATCATCATCATCATGGTGAATACCATCATCATCATCAACATCATCAACATCATCATCATCATCATCATCATCATCATCATCATCATCATTATCATCGTTACATCATCACTATCATCATCATCATCATCATCATCACCATCATCATCATCATCATCATCATCACCAATATTACAGTATCATACATTGTCTTCAACACCCCACCCCACCACCCCACCGGACCCCCCAACCCCACCCCCACCCTCACCCCACGCCCACCCCCATGGTCACGAAGACGTGGAAGCAGTGAGCAAGTAAGTGGAAGCGGGTAGCAGGTGAACGTCCCACGTGCTCTCTGTCGGCAGGAACGTTTTCAACACCCCACCCCACCCCACCCCCCAACCCCACCCGCACCTTATCCCCACCCCACCCCCCCATGCTCACCAAGACGAGGATGATGCTGATCGAAAAGGGTCATTTTTTCGTACCTACATCGCTTTGGAACGCGAAATCTTTAAAAAGTGCCGCGCGTGCCACATGAAATGATACCTTGTGTTCTGAAGTGATGGCTGGAAATGTGTTCCAAAGTGATGCAAAATGGCTGTGTTCCAAAGTGATGCCTCAAACTGTGTTCCAAAGTGATCCTGTTACCGTTGTGAGGGGATCACTCCAGCCCAGCTGGTTCCCATCCAGCACCTCCCCTTGACTAGCTTTGTATTTGGGTGTGCAGCTGTTGTTTACTCATGGGATATGATATGATCCAGTCGGAAAGTGAGGTGGTACACATAGCTTCAAGGCCATCACTTGTGAAAGGAAAGACCATACCCTTGGGGTCAGGAAACAAAAACGTCGTTCAAAGGATGGAAGATGCGCCATCTGAGAAAACAATGGTTGCATACATCATCAGTTGGATGACAATCGTCAGAGACACAAAAATCCCCATGCACAATCTATCTAATGTATATACATGTATATACCTGCAACCTCCAAGGTATGTATACATTGATATATATATATATATACATATTTATACCAATATTAATACTAGACTTACCTGCTGTGATGTATGCACAAGTTGCGCATCTGCAGGTCAGGAGAATGCTATGAAATCCTGGTGGGTGAAGCAAACCGCTTTCGTGTGGCAGTGGCTCCATCTCGGGTTCCACCAGAAATCTACCAATTTTGAGGGATTTTCGGTTCGGCGCTGCAGGTGACCAGCTGCATCAGTTTTGTCCCACAAGGAATGGTACAGCCGAACTCGACACCTGCAATTCCAACTATGACACCAAACTCTATGTCTATGGCCCAGGCGTGGCTCTGAATTGTGATAACTCCTGTGGCGGCCGCTTCACACAGTGTGGTTTGCGCGAGAGAGTCACTTTCGATTTCCAGGCTGGAGACTGTTATGACATCATCGTTGGTGGATTTAGTAGTAGCGAAGGAGACTATGTTCTCTCAATCAACTGTTTCACTCGCATAGACGTTGGGTGTGGCAGCAATGTCTCCGGCTCTACAGTTGGTTTGGGTGGCGGTGTCCAACGGCATCTATTCTGTTCCAAGGACATAACCAGGGTTGAGGCGAGCACCTGTGGCTCCAACTTCCCTGCAGATCTCCAGCTCAATGATAGCAGCATCATGCTTCGTTCCAGTTGCACGGATTGCCCAAATGACCCCAATGCAGCTTGCATTTCGTTCAACACCAGGTNCTCAATGATAGCAGCATCATGCTTCGTTCCAGTTGCACGGATTGCCCAAATGACCCCAATGCAGCTTGCATTTCGTTCAACACCAGGTGCGGAGGGGAGCTGGGCAGTTTGGTGGCAATGGCATGCAATAGCCATGTTCTAAGACATGAACCTTTTTGTGCGGTTTTGTTTTCTTTCCGCGGAAATTAGCCTACAACATGAAAGAGTCATAATGTTGGTTTGCTTGTGGTGCCTCGAACACGACGCAATCTTTCAAATGGGTTTGCCGCAGCGTTTGTTTCTTCAGTTCTTTAGCTGGTCAGCATTCTTGTGGTTCCAGACTTTGGGCGTTGTCTCCAAGTTTGGTTAGCAGTTTGTCCCGCTTAGCTCTTCTGTTTCGCAGGGCAGGAATTGGGCTTGTGTTCCAACATGTTCCAACATGTTTCCTGCATTTAGTGGTTGTGGATAATCCAGTTTTGTGCCCGGTGGTGGTTGCTTGCAGTCTTGACCAGTCTTTGACTAGACCGAAACTCGTACCCAAAAGGATCGCGCTGGCAATGGGAAGAAATTACCNCCTCTTCTGCTGGATCCTGCGTGCGTTAGCAAGCTTTTCCAGCTGAAGCAACAAGACGACACAATGACTGACCGCAAGTAATCTCTTAACAGAGGCCAAGTTTCAGCATGACACATAAGAATTGCGTTGCTCCTGTTTGAAAGTGCAAGAGAATGCATGGGTAGTTTCCTCAAGAATTTGCATCATGTCTGTTGGCCTGTGCAAGAAGTGACAGGAGACGAAAGGTTCCAATGGCAAGATCTCCAAAGGAAGGCATCTAGAGCCGGAAAACACACGTTTACCAAAGCAAAAACACCACATTTTCGGAAAGGGTAGCCAGCAGAATTACGCATTTCTCGANGCTGGTGCGATTCATTGTGAAATGCAGCAGAAGATATTGATTTAAAATCAAAGGGCGTTACAATGTGATGTGTCAAAGCCGCGAGATGGAAGTGAAGGCAATGTTTCTTCCAAAAACGGCCCAACTTCAACAAAACAGAGACTGCTTTCCGAGAGATCAAACAGGTCGACACACATGTCCTCTTTCGAGCACAATTTTGCAGCATACTACTCGAGCACGTGATATGTTTCATTAAGGACTTGGCAACCTGTCTTGCAAAAAACTTGTTGTAGACACGCATTTCCACTCAGAGAAATCAAAAGCAAGACCAGATGCCAGCTTCATGTCGAGGCTTTGCGAGTCCTTTTGAAAGTGTCACCCTTGCATCAGCGCCACCCCTGTCTTCAGGATTGTTTTGCTTTCTCTATCGATGAGTTTTTGTTCAGGTAGAAAGAAGATTGAAAATGCCCAAAATATCCAACCAGAGTGACGGTTTAACGTAAGTTTGTTTCAGAAAGACATGCGCAGCGAGAATCCAGAAGGGGCAGCGGATTTATGTTCCATGTCGCTTACAAGAAAGTTCGTTCTCCTAAGGAAGATAGATGCCGGAGCAACAGAAAAATCTATCTATGTGGCGTCCCATTTCTGCGGAGTCAGATGTGCTAAACTTTCTACGATATCTTTTTTTTGCAAATCTGTGGAGCACNGGAGCAACAGAAAAATCTATCTATGTGGCGTCCCATTTCTGCGGAGTCAGATGTGCTAAACTTTCTACGATATCTTTTTTTTGCAAATCTGTGGAGCACAGTAGGGCAGTACCTGAGAAAACGCCAAGCAACTTCAGAGCACACACTTTGTGGGACTCCCAAATTGGATAGAGAAGTGTTTCTAGTTTCCAAGATGTCATAGACAATGTTTACTGCGCAATACCCAATAATTTTGGGAGGGGCCTGTTGTGAGCGGCAGAAAATTGCATTTTTTTGGTAAATCCTAAGTAAGAAATCCAGATATGAACAGATTGCACTTTTAAGCACATACTTTCCACCCAACTATGGACAAAAAATTGCCCAAAAAACCAGAAGGTCAGGTGTTTATTAAGAAGCTCTTGGGTGAAATCTAGCTCCATGCCATCCCCATGCAAAACCATTTTTTTTTGTTTAAGAGTCACCTTGTGAATTGTGTTACCCTTATTGAATGCAACGTAGTAGATCCATCAGAGTCAAGAGGTAAAGGATCATTTTAAATACACACAATTCAGGAATGACNACCCTTATTGAATGCAACGTAGTAGATCCATCAGAGTCAAGAGGTAAAGGATCATTTTAAATACACACAATTCAGGAATGACTATATTGAAATATATGTCCTCAATAGCATTGATATAGTTGTATGAACCTTTCCATTATCCCTTGCAACATATCACGTGTTTTTCTCAAAAATGCAGAATTTCCCTCAAAAGAAGTACAGCTTTCCTTTGAAGGGGATATGTGTTTCTCTGATATGTAGCATGAATTTAACATATAGCATTCCTGTTCTACATGTAATATTAAATACGACTATGAAACCTCCCCTGCTTGCAAAGAAGCATTTGCCATTCTTTTGCAATTTTCCTTTGAGAAAAGTCAATGAACAAGCAATACCCCTACAAATTGTAGAGGAATCCTTTAAAAGATGCAGCATTCCTTTTGAAAAAGGGCACTTTTCTTCCAAATGATATAGTATCCCTTCAAATAGGCAACAATCCTGCACCANCACCATATGTAGCGTGCTTTTTATTGCAGCCACTGTTTTAGTATGCAGAATCTGGGTCAAAAAGTGCAATGCATCAACACAATATTCCCTGAAAGTCCTGTAAGGATGACTATATTGCTTACAAATACCAGTTATTCTATCAGACAATATGGCATTCTTTGGGTCAAAGAAGCCAGGTTCCAGCAAAAATGGAATAGATTTTTCTTGACGCATGTAGTATTCCTATTGGAAAGGTTCAGTCTTCCTTGTTTGTTGTATTCTTAAGACCAGATCTTNACCAGATCTTTCTCTAAAGGAAGTATTTCTTTTATCTGATATGAAAGAATTGTGCATTCTTCTTAGTCAATTGTGTCCATGATTTTGCAGAAGGTACTTTCCAAAATGATGCCTGACATTCCAAAGGATTTTCATATCCTTTCAAAAAGAGTGCTGCATATGCAGAAGGATTACATGTTGGAATAAAGTGCAATTGTCTTAAGATAATATTGTATCACTCTGTATCTCACTCAGGGAGGTTATATTATTTGAAGAACAAAGAATATGTTTTACACATTCTTTCAAGAAACACCATACTCTTTTGAAAAAGGGACCCTTGATAAAAGGACCGCTATATACACAAAAGAACACCATCTTGAAATTTGAAATGATGGTTTCATGTTTGAGGGNCAGAAAGCTAGATGAAATACAAAATTGCTCTCTGAGTATCTGATTTTATCCCAATTTGGGGACAAGAAGGCCGGAACTAAGTGCCGGAGTCATGAAGTAAAAGGTTCTGATTTGGATCAATCAGGATTAATCCAGATTAATCAGGATCAGACCAAAACCTCGAGAAAACCAAAAAAAACAAAAAAAAACAAAAAAAACAAAAAAAACCAAAAAAAAACCAAAAAACCAAAGATTTGGCAACTAGTCCAGAAGTCAGAGTAGTTGTGGAAACATTGTTTTTTTTTTTTTTTTGTTTTTTTTGGTTCTTTTGGTTTTGGATTAATCATGATTAATCATGATTAATCTTAGTGGCAATGAGACAGACCAGAGATGACCNCATGCTTTTTGTGAAGAGGTGTGCTAGAGTTTAGCTCGGAAGGCCTGTTGCAAGTGTGGATTTCATCATAGTGGTCTTCCCCAAAAGGTCGAAATCCACCGCTCACAACAGGCCTTTCCNCTAGAGTTTAGCTCGGAAGGCCTGTTGCAAGTGTGGATTTCATCATAGTGGTCTTCCCCAAAAGGTCGAAATCCACCGCTCACAACAGGCCTTTCCGATAATTTTTGGGTTTCAAACTGGTGATTTCCAAGTCTGAGCTGTAAACCGGATGACCGCCCCCACCCGCAGAACCCAGCCAGGCCTGGAAGGTGCTACGAGATTTCTGTGGGCGGAACTGGGCCAGAGGGAAACTATTCACTGTCCGTCAAGTGCACAGCTCTTCCGGTTGTTTGTGGTACCAATTTGATTGGCTCAACAGTCGGTTTGCCACCCGATCCGCGATTCTCCTACCCTTCGGGTGCCCAAATTCACAGGTTCTGCCCAAACACAACAGAATTGGCCGAAGTCAACACCTGCGGGTCGAACTTTGGCACCTGGGTCTACATCACTGGCCCAGGTGTTGACATCGATGCGTTTTGCGCAGGCGGAGACCAAGAAATTGCGGTGTTGGATTTTGAAGCGGGAGAATGCTATGGCATCATTGTTGGTGGTGTTTTCGATGAGGAAGGAAACTACTCGCTGTCAATCGATTGCGGAACCAGGAGCGACCCAATAGAGGTTCAGTGTGGCAGGACTGTTTCAGGCTCCACAGTTGGTTTGTTTCAAAGGATCCAACCATATTTGTTTTGTTCCGACCAGACAGCCAGGGTCGAGGCAAGCACATGTGGATCCAACTTCCCTACAGCATTCTTCCCGTCCAATGCAACGATTCGTGATGTGCTCCGTGATGTTGATTGTGCTGATTGTTCGGGTGACCCCAATGCAGCGTGCATTGGGTTCAACGTCAGGTGCCGGGGGGACACTGGAATGGGCAGTTGGGTGGCATTTGCGCGCCATGTTCTGAAGCCATGAGCCTTCCGGGCTCTACATGTTGCTTTCTTCAATGGTAATTCGGCGGGGAGGAATTGCGGTCAGCTNNCGGGGAGGAATTGCGGTCAGCTCATGTTTGTTTTTCACTTTCGAATTGATAACAGGTCCGACACCATGAACACGAAACACGTGAATCTGAATGGGGCTGGATGATTCCTTTTCTGCACCTGCCCTACTTGCACGCAAAACACCCCCAGGCCTGGAGGGCCGGACGAGCTGGATCCGCAACTGGTGAAAAGTGAGGGATTTCACCAAGTCGACCAAGTGTNACTTGCACGCAAAACACCCCCAGGCCTGGAGGGCCGGACGAGCTGGATCCGCAACTGGTGAAAAGTGAGGGATTTCACCAAGTCGACCAAGTGTGCTACGAGATTTTGGTGGGTGGAAGAGAGTTGGCAGAGGGGAACTACTCACTGTCGATCGATTGCNACTGGCTCAACTGTTGGCTTGCCAAACTCTCTCAAACGTCACATCTTCTGCCCAGACAATACAGCTACGGCAAGAGTCAGCACCTGCGGGACAAGTTTCAGGGCACTTCTCATCATTGATGGCCCAGGTGACCTCCTTCAGAAGGACCAGTTTGGCGACGGGTGTGATCCAAACAACGCTGTGACATTCAGTTTCAGGTCCGGAGAATGCTATGAGATCCTTGTTGGTGGATTTAGGAACCTCGAGGGAAACTATGCGCTGTCAATCGATTGCTTCAGCCCCATTGAGTGTGGCAGCAGCGTCTCCAAATCCAGCATTGGTTTGAGTTTGAACGGGGTTGCTCCACATCTCTTTTGTCCAATCATCCCGAGCCCTATCGGNCCAGCATTGGTTTGAGTTTGAACGGGGTTGCTCCACATCTCTTTTGTCCAATCATCCCGAGCCCTATCGGCAGGGCGCGCGCGGTCACGTGCGGATCCAGCTTCACTGCGGCAGTCTCAAGCAATGCCACAATCGCAGATGAAGTGTGCCAGGATGATTGCAATGCACCCTGCATCGAGTTCATCTTCAGGCCAGGGATTTTACCAATAGCATTTTCATCAACATCGTCTTAGTCAGTTGGTTTGTCTGCCGTATTTTGTCATGAGCCTTTTCTATACATTATATATATGTTTTTTTTTGTAATTTTTGCGACTGTCCAAACGCACCAGAGGTGCTGCACGGGTGATATGGTTTGCGCAGGACATACTCAACTGCGTATATTCTTTTAGCCTTGGCTCTGCAGCGGCCATCACTTTTTCTTGCTGCTGCCTGGTAGCTGATATATGCTTAATTTCTTTAAATTCTTTGGTGGCAGGTTGTTGTTTCCCGAAGGCACCTGCGAGGGGTTCCTTCAAAAGAGCGTCTGGCTATGTCTGCCTAAATATTTACTTTTTCAATATCTTGATCTTCATCACCACCAAAATCATCATCATTATCATCATCTCCATCATTTTTTATCTTGCTCATCTTCACCTACAACATCTATACATCTGCAACTGTGTAAAATTCAGGTGTATGTGTAAAATGCAGGTGTAAAGATGCAGTTGAAAACATCTACACATCCACAACTGTAAATATGCAGCTCTAAAGATGCAGGTGAAAGCAGAAATTCATTTACAACTGTATATATGCAGGTGCTGCAGGTGTGTAGATGAAGGTGCACAGATCTTCTAGAAAACACCTACGTATCTCGAGTCTTTGAAACTTTCTACTTCTGGGCGGCAGCGCAATGCAGATCTATCGTTACGAAACGCCGATGAGGTGAAATTGCGATTTTCCTACGCCGAACTTGTTGTTGGAAGGGTTCTGTGTGGAGTTCCCGTGTGTAGAAGACCTTGCCAAGTAATCTGANGCGATTTTCCTACGCCGAACTTGTTGTTGGAAGGGTTCTGTGTGGAGTTCCCGTGTGTAGAAGACCTTGCCAAGTAATCTGAGAAAAAAATCAGAAAAATGCAAGTAACAGGTCTAGGCAGCATTGTTATCTAATGCATTCTAATGCTGTCGAGTAACATTACCAACCGCCATTTTCAGTCACACTACATTCTTGCGTAACATTTCAAGTAGCACGGCTAAGTAATATTGTAAGTAGCATTTCTAAGTAGCATGTGTAGGTAGCATATTGAGTAACATGGCTAAGGAAAATTATCAATGACCATTTTGAATAACATTCCTAAGTAACATGTGTAAGGAGCATTCAAGCAACATTCTAAACTACGTTTAGGTACCATTTTGACCAACATGAGGCACCCGTGTCTAAGAACTTCGATGCGCGAGAGTTTTCTACGCGTTTACAAGCGCATTTTGTATTTTCTGGGCGTAGATACATCTGTGTGTAAAAAACATCTGTATGTAAGCAATACAGTATGTGTCTAAAAGCACCCGTGTGTCACAACTTCTGTGTGCGGAAGCATCTGTGTGTAAAAGCGCCTACGTGCAGAAGAACCGGGGCGTAAANAATACAGTATGTGTCTAAAAGCACCCGTGTGTCACAACTTCTGTGTGCGGAAGCATCTGTGTGTAAAAGCGCCTACGTGCAGAAGAACCGGGGCGTAAAAGCATCTGTGTGTAGCACGGCCTGTGCGTAAAAACGTTCTGTGCGTAAGAACATCTGTGTCTAAAAGGGCCTGTGCGTAAAAGCGTTCTGTGTGTAAAAAACCGTGCGTCTACTAATGCATGTTTGTGTAGAAGGGCTCTGTGTGTACAAACGAAAAANTCTAAAAGGGCCTGTGCGTAAAAGCGTTCTGTGTGTAAAAAACCGTGCGTCTACTAATGCATGTTTGTGTAGAAGGGCTCTGTGTGTACAAACGAAAAACATGTGCGCAAAAAATCTTGTGTAAAATTATCACCATCATTGCCGTCATCAACATCGCAGCATCGGCATCATCGTTTTTCATGAATACTTTCTTCTGGAAGGAACACTTTGCTGTGTGATTTCAGAAACCTTACTTGTAACGATGTTTGTCTCCTGCTTTCCTTTCCGGCCACACTGTCATCTAGTGCACATTTTTACGTATTGCAACCTGGCAGGAGTATTAGACAATGATCACAGTGCAAACCAATGTGGCAATAGTTTCAACTTACACCAAGGTAGAACCTAGGATTCAGACTTCTCATATAAATCCTCCGGGATGCCATTTCCCTTTCCAAGGAGCCTACCTTCCAGCCCTAGAATGTGATTTTTCCAATCATACCCAAAACCATATTGAAACCCTCGAAACCCATATTATCCACAGTTTGAACCCATTGGAAAATCATAAATCGAAATCATATCAAAATCGTGAAAAACACAAAAAGGTATTTTGAAAACCCTCCTAGAGACTTAGGAACTCTAAACCCTAGCAGTTGTGAGGGGATCACTCTGGCCCAGCTGGTTCCCATCCAGCACCTNCATGGGATATGATATGATCCAGTCGGAAAGTGACGTGGTACAAATAGTTTCAAGTCCATCACTTGTGCAAGGAAAGAACATACCCTTGCAGTCACGAAACATCATCAGTTGGATGACAATCGACAGAGACACAAAAATCCCCATGCACAATCTATCTAATGTATATACATGTATATACCTGCAACCTCCAAGGTATGTGAACATTTATATATTTATACCAATATTAATACTAGACTTACCTGCTGTGATGTATGCACAAGTTGCGCATCTGCAGGTCAGGAGAATGCTATGAAATCCTGGTGGGTGANATATTTATACCAATATTAATACTAGACTTACCTGCTGTGATGTATGCACAAGTTGCGCATCTGCAGGTCAGGAGAATGCTATGAAATCCTGGTGGGTGAAGCTGGGAACCAGGGCATCTACAACTTGTCCATCACTTGCGATGTCCTCACCGACGCAACCAGCAAACCGCTTTCGTGTGGCAGTGGCTCCATCTCGGGTTCCACCAGAAATCTACCAATTTTGAGGGATTTNCACTTGCGATGTCCTCACCGACGCAACCAGCAAACCGCTTTCGTGTGGCAGTGGCTCCATCTCGGGTTCCACCAGAAATCTACCAATTTTGAGGGATTTGGACAGACGTGCAGGTGGCCAGCTGCATCAATTTTGTCCCACAAGGACTGCTACAGCCGAAATCAGCACATGCAATTCCAAATATGATACCAAACTCTATGTCTATGGCCCAGGCGTGGCTCTCAACTGCAATGGCAACTGCTGTAATGGCAACTGTGGCTTCAAGGAGTGCGGTTCAGGCGGTTGGAACGAAGAAGTGACTTTCGATTTCCAGGCTGGAGAGTGTTATGAGATCATTGTGGGTGGGTTTCTCTTGGGGGGAGGAGACTATGTTCTCTCAATCGACTGTTTCACTCGCATAGACATTGGGTGTGGCAGCAATGTCTCCGGCTCTACAGTTGGTTTGAATGGCGGTGTCCAACGGCATCTATTCTGTTCCAAGGAAATAACCAGGGTTGAGGCGAGCACCTGTGGCTCCAACTTCCCTACAGATCTCCAGCTCAATGATAGCAGCATCATGCTTCGTTCCAGTTGCACGGATTGCCCAAATGACCCCAATGCAGCTTGCATTTCGTTCAACACCAGGTNCTCAATGATAGCAGCATCATGCTTCGTTCCAGTTGCACGGATTGCCCAAATGACCCCAATGCAGCTTGCATTTCGTTCAACACCAGGTGCGGAGGGGAGATGGGCAGTTTGGTGGCAATATCCACGTTCTGAGACATGAACCTTTTGTGCGGTTTTGTTTTCTTTCCGCAGAAATTAGCCTGCAACATGAAAGAGTCATAATGTTGGTTTGCTTGTGGTGCCTCGAACACGACGGAATCTTTCAAATGGGGTTTCTTCAATTCTTTAGCTGGTCAGCATTCTTGTGGTTCCAGACTTTGGGCGTTGTCTCCAAGTTTGGTTAGCAGTTTGTCCCGCTTAGCTCTTCTGTTTCGCAGGGCAGGAATTGGGCTTGTGTTCCAACATGTTCCAACATGTTTCCTGCATTTAATGGTTGTGGATAGTCCAGTTTTGTGCCCGGTGGTGGTTGCTTGCAGTCTTGACCAGTCTTTGACTAGACCGAAACTCGTACCCAAAAGGATCGCGCTGGCAACGGGAAGAAATTACCCATAGTTAGCCATTTTATCCTTGTGCGATATCGAAGCAAAACCTCTTCTGCTGGATCCTGCGTGCGTTAGCAAGCTTTTCCAGCTGAAGCAACAAGACGACACANCCTCTTCTGCTGGATCCTGCGTGCGTTAGCAAGCTTTTCCAGCTGAAGCAACAAGACGACACAATGACTGACCGCAAGTAATCTCTTAACAGAGGCCAAATTTCAGCATTACACATAAGAATTGCGTTGCTCCTGTTTGAAAGTGCAAGAGAATGCATGGGTGGTTTCCTCAAGAAATTGCATCATGTCCGTTGGCCTGTGCAAGAAGTGACGGGGGACGAAAGGTTCCAATGGCAAGACCTCCAAAGGAAGGCATCTAGAGCCGGAAAACACACGTTTACCAAAGCAAAAACACCACATTTTCGGAAAGGGTAGCCAGCAGAATTACGCATTTCTCGANCTCCAAAGGAAGGCATCTAGAGCCGGAAAACACACGTTTACCAAAGCAAAAACACCACATTTTCGGAAAGGGTAGCCAGCAGAATTACGCATTTCTCGAAGGCAATGTTATAAACGCTGGTGCGATTCATTGTGAAATGCAGCAGAAGATATTGATTTAAAATCAAAGGGCGTTACAATGTGATGTGTCAAAGCCGCGAGATGGAAGTGAAGGCNGCTGGTGCGATTCATTGTGAAATGCAGCAGAAGATATTGATTTAAAATCAAAGGGCGTTACAATGTGATGTGTCAAAGCCGCGAGATGGAAGTGAAGGCCATGTTTCTTCCAAAAACGGCCCAACTTCAACAAAACAGAGACTGCTTTCCGAGAGATCAAACAGGTCGACACAGTCCTCTTTCGAGCACAATTTTGCAGCATACTACTCGAGCACGTGATATGTTTGATTAAGGACTTGGCAACCTGTCTTGCAAAAAACTTGTTGTAGACACGCATTTCCACTCAGAGAAATCAAAAGCAAGACCAGATGCCAGCTTCATGTCAAGAGGTTTTGCAAGTCCTTTTGAAAGTGTCACCCTTGAAACAGTGCCACTCCTGTCTTCACGATTGTTTTGCTTCTCTAGCGATGAGTTTTTGTTCAGGTAGAAAGAAGATAGAAAATGCCCAAAACATCCTCAAACCAGAGTGACTGCTTAACGTAAGTTTATTTCAGAAAGACATGGCCGAATGGCTTTGTGCAGCGAGAATCCAGAAGGGGCAGCGGATCTATGTTCCATGTCGCTTACAAGAAAGTTCGTTCTCCTAAGGAAGATAGATGCGGGAGCAACAGAAAAATCTATCTATGTGGCGTCCCATTTCTGCGGAGTCAGATGTGCTAAACTTTCTACGATATCTTTTTTTTGCAAATCTGTGGAGCACNGGAGCAACAGAAAAATCTATCTATGTGGCGTCCCATTTCTGCGGAGTCAGATGTGCTAAACTTTCTACGATATCTTTTTTTTGCAAATCTGTGGAGCACTGTAGGGCAGTACTTGAGAAAACGCCAAGCAACTTCAGAGCACACACTTTGTGGGACTCCCAAATTGGACAGAGAAGTGTTTCTAGTTTGCAAGATGTCATAGACAATGTTTACTGCGCAATACCCAATAATTTTTGGTTTTCAAACTTGTGATTTCCAAGTCTTGAGCTTGCTGTAAGCCGGATTCCCGCACGCAGCACCCCAACGCAGAACCCCCCGAGGCCTGGAAGGTGCTACGAGATTTCTGTGGGCGGAACTGGGCCAGAGGGAAACTATTCACTGTCCGTCAAGTGCACAGCAGCTCTTCCGGTTGTTTGTGGTACCAATGTGATTGGCTCAACAGTCGGTTTGCCACCCGATCCGCGATTCTCCTACCCTTCGGGTGCCCAAATTCACAGTTTCTGCCCAAACACAACAGAGTCCGCCGAAGTCAAGACCTGCAGATCGAACTTCAACACCTGGCTCGCCATCAATGGTGACGGCGTTGACAGATTTTTCGATGCGGGTTCAGGTGCGGAATGCGGAGACGGAGACCAAGAAATTGCGGTGTTTGATTTTGAGGCGGGAGAATGCTATGGCATCATTGTTGGTGGTGTTTTCGAAGAGGAAGGAAACTACTCGCTGTCAATCGATTGCGGAACCAGGAGCGACCCAATAGAGGTTCAGTGTGGCAGCACTGTTTCAGGCTCCACAAATGGTTTGTTTCAAAGGATCCAACCACATCTGTTTTGTTCCGACCAGACAGCCAGGGTCGAGGCAAGCACATGTGGATCCAACTTCCCTACAGCATTCTTACCGTCCAATGCAACGAGTCGTGATGTGCTCCGTGATGTTGATTGTGCTGATTGTTCGGGTGACCCCAATGCAGCGTGCATTGGGTTCAACCTCAGGTGTGGAGGGGGGAAGGTGGCATTTGCGCGCCATGTTCTGAAGCCATGAGCCTTCCGGGCTCTACATGTTGCTTTCTTCAATGGTAATTCGGCGGGGAGGAATTGCGGTCAGCTCATGTTTGTTTTTCACTTTCGAATTGATAACAGGTCCGACACCATGAACACGAAACACGTGAATCTGAATGGGGCTGATTCCTTTTCCTGCACCTGCCCTACTTGCACGCAAAACACCACCAGGCCGGACGAGCCGGACCTGGATGCGGCCGACTACGTGTGCTACGAGATTTTGGTGGGTGGAAGAGAGTTGGCAGAGGGGAACTACTCACTGTCGATCGATTGCACCATTGCGAACACCACAACCGTTCCTGTANGTGTGCTACGAGATTTTGGTGGGTGGAAGAGAGTTGGCAGAGGGGAACTACTCACTGTCGATCGATTGCACCATTGCGAACACCACAACCGTTCCTGTAGTTTGCGGCAGCCATGTGACTGGCTCAACTGTTGGCTTGCCAAACTCTCTCAAACGTCACATCTTCTGCCCAGACANCGAACACCACAACCGTTCCTGTAGTTTGCGGCAGCCATGTGACTGGCTCAACTGTTGGCTTGCCAAACTCTCTCAAACGTCACATCTTCTGCCCAGACACTAACGCTACGGCAAGAGTCAGCACCTGCGCGCCAAGTTTCAAGGCACTTCTCTTCATTAATGGCCCAGGTGTATTCCTTCAAAAGGACCAGTTTGACGACGGGTGTGATTCGAACGACGCTGTGACATTCAGTTTCACGTCCGGAGAATGCTATGAAATCTTGGTTGGTGGACTCTTCGGTGGGGAGGAGGGAAATTATGCGCTGTCAATCGATTGCTTCAGCCCCATTGAGTGTGGCAGCAGCGTCTCAAAATCCAGCATTNGTTGGTGGACTCTTCGGTGGGGAGGAGGGAAATTATGCGCTGTCAATCGATTGCTTCAGCCCCATTGAGTGTGGCAGCAGCGTCTCAAAATCCAGCATTGGTTTGAGTTTGAACGGGGTTGCTCCACATCTCTTTTGTCCAATCATCCCGAGCCCTATAGGCCGGGCNGTGTGGCAGCAGCGTCTCAAAATCCAGCATTGGTTTGAGTTTGAACGGGGTTGCTCCACATCTCTTTTGTCCAATCATCCCGAGCCCTATAGGCCGGGCACGTGCGGTCACGTGCGGATCCAGCTTCACTGCGGCGGTTTCGAGCAATGCCACAATCGCAGATGAAGAGTGCCAGGATGAATGCGATGCACCCTGCATTGAATTCATCTTCAGGCCGAGGGTCTGTCCACATCTTGATCGACATTGTGGTAGTGAGTTGGTTTGTTTGCTGTGTCCTTTGGCAAGCTCCTTTTCTGTGGTTTGCGCACGCCAACAGTCAAATGCCAATTGCTTTACATTGTAGCCTTAGCTCGGCAACTACTGCGACTTTTAGCTTGCCCAGCAAGGTTTCTTTTTGGTGGGTGAGAAATCATGAAACAAAATGTGCGCTAATGTGGAAGTGCTTTTGCCTGAATTTCGTAGCGACAAGTTTTCGTTCAGCTTTTGGGGGGTCTGGGGGTTGTTCGCTTGACGTTGTTTTTCCGATGGCAACTGTGCGCAGCCGTTCGCGTTGAGCGCTATATCATATTTGGGTGCTTCGAAAGATGTGACATGTCATTTTGCGTGGCAGGCTTGGCCCTTGGTGACATTCCGACATGTGCGTGCCAAGTGCTAGGTAAGTTGTTGAAAGGCCTTTTGTGTGGCAGGCGTAATACTTGTCCAACGGTCTTTGCAAGATGACTTCTTTTTTTCCCAAGAGCGTCTGCGAAGGGTTTTTCGTAAAAAGGGAGCTGCACATATTACATCTGCATATCTTACCTCTGCACATCTTCATATCTTCACATCTTCATATCTTCATACTTCACATCTTCATCTCTTCATATCTTCACATCTTCATATCTTCACCTCTGCATGTTATCTTACATCTGCACATCTTCATATCTTCATACTGCACATCTTCATATCTTCATATCTTCATCTCTTCATATCTTCATCTCTTCATATCTTCACATCTTCATATCTTCACCTCTGCATATCTTCACATCTGCACATCTCCATATCTTCATATCTTCACATCTGCATTCTCTCTCTCTCTCTCTCTCTTTCTCTCTCTTCTCTTTTCTGCTAATTTCTATTTCTTTCTTAAGGCGGGCAGTGCCACCAAGGATTCACGAGATGCAGCCCTTTCGCACGAAACGAGGTTCGATCGTGAAAAACTGACGTAAAATTGCGATTTTGAGGTGTCCCGCGCAACCCTTTCACACGAAATGAGGTTCGACCGTCAAAAACTGAGGAAAAATTGCGATTTTGAGGTGTCCCAAACGGGTTCCCAAGCATAATGGGACGTTTTGGGTCTTGCAATCGTTCAAAAGGGATCAGAGGTAAAATTGCGATTTTGAGGTGTCTCAGCAGGGTCAAAGCGTTTGTGTGTAAAAGTGTCTGTGTGTAAAAGGGGTTTGCGTGTAAAAGTGGCTGCGCGTAAAAGGTTCCTGTGTGTCAAAGGGGTTTGTGTGTAAAAGTGTCTGTGTGTAAAAAGGTTCGGCGTGTCAAAGCGGTTTGTGTGTAAAAGCGTTTGTGTAAAAGCGTATGTGTGCAAAAGGTGTTTGTGTGTAAAAGCTTCTGTGTGTAAAAGGGGTCTGTGTGTCAAATTCATCTGTGTGTAGCAGCCGTTTGTGTGTAAAAGCGTCTCTATAAAAGGGGTTGGTGTGTAAAAGCGTCTGTATGTAAAAGCCTTTGTCTGTAAAAGCATCTGTGTCCGAAAGCACCTGTGCGCAAAAAGGAATTCGTGTTTAAAGGGGTTTGTGTGTAAAAGTGTCTGTGCGTAAAAGCGTCTAAAAGTGTCTGTGTGTAAAAGGGGTTTGCGTGTAAAAGTGGCTGTGTGTAAAAGGTTTCTGTGTGTCAAAGGGGTTTGTGTGTAAAAGTGTCTGTGTGTAAAAGGCTTCTGTGTGTAAAAGTGTCTGTGTGTAAACGGGGTCTGTGTGTAGAAAGGGTTTGGGTGTAAAAGCATCTGTGTGTAAAAGTGTTTGTGTGTGAAAGCGTCTGTGAGCAAACACTTACACAGAGGAACTTCTACACACAAAAACATTCATGCGAAATGGCGCCAGGAATTGCAGCTCCAAAACCGGATCTCGGCGCCAAAACGACAATTTTGAAACACTTTTTGACAGGAGTTGATCAGCGCCAAAATTGAAACAATGTGCTGACAAATCGCCATTTCAATGTGTTTAGCAACATCCGGCGCCAAACCCGCATGTCTCTACGCACATGGCAGCGCAACATGGGAACATACATGCAAGAATATCAATGCGATCTGCAACAACAAATTCCACAAGACCATAGAACTGCAGTGTGCAGGAAGATGCGAAACACATCAAAACAGCCATTACAGTGCGGACTACGTTGAAAAAACATCTGTGTGCAAATGTCTTTTTGTGTCAAGTCGTCTATGTGTAAAAACGTTTGTTGAAACGTCTTTTGAAATGACTGTGCACCCGTTTTTGTCTTTGAAAACGTCTGCGTATGCCTATGCGTGGCAGTGTGTCTGCGTAAGAGCGTCTGTGTGTAAACGTGTCTCTGGCGTATTCCATCTCATACATTCCTAGATCCTTTTCTTGTCCTTTCGTCTTTGTCCATATTCCTTGATCTGTTTGTATCACACCCGTATACTTCATATAGCTTCCTCCATGTAATGCATGTCTTGTCTTTCTTACTCTACTTCTCTGTCATGACAAACGCACTTCTGCATCTCTTCATTTTTCAGCTTCACACGCTGGCAAAATCAGCTGCTACATTCGTGATTTCAAATTCTTCTGGCAATGTCATGCATTTTTCCAACATTAGTATTACATTGACCTGATGCTTACATCTGATTAACTTGCTCATCTTCGCAATTGGGCCATCCGTCATCTAGTTGTACCGTTTTTTTTGGGTGCTCTTCTGGTGCACACGGTTGCGTTGATGGGGGCGTTACGCAATTTTTGATATTTACGGATTGGGTTGATTCCCTGCAGGTCAGGAGAATGCTATGAAATCCTGGTGGGTGAAGCTGGGAACCAGGGCAACTACACTTTGTCCATCACTTGCGATGTACTCACCAACGCAACCATCAAACCGCTTTCGTGTGGCAGTGGCTCCATCTCGGGTTCCACCAGAAATCTACCAATTTTGAGGGATTTGGACAGACGCGCAGGTGGCCAGCTGCATCAGTTTTGTCCCACAAGGAATGGTGCAGCCGAAATCGATACATGCAATTCCAAATATGATACCAAACTCTATGTCTATGGCCCAGGCGTGGCTCTTAATTGTGATAACTCCTGTGGCGGCCGCTTCACACAGTGTGGTTTGCGCGAGAGAGTCACTTTCGATTTCCAGGCTGGAGAATGTTATGACATCATCGTTGGTGGATTTAGAAGTAGGGATGAAGGAGACTATGTTCTCTCCATTGACTGCTTCAACTTCACAGAAGTTGAGTGCGGCAGCAATGTCTTGGGCTCTACCGTTGGTTTGAATGGAGGTGTCCAACGACATCGGTTTTGTTCCAACGAAAAAACCAGGGTTGAGGCGACCACCTGCGGCTCCAACTTCCCTACACTTCAAGTTCTCCAGCTCAATGATACCAGCAGCATCATACTTGGTTCAGGTGATTGCACAGATTGTCCGAATGACCCCAACGCAGCTTGCATTTCGTTCAACACCAGGTGCGCAATTGTCTAAATAGGTTTGCGGAAAAAGGTAGCTGTCCATGTGGTATCCGTGAAGGCATCATTTTACAGTGTGTATATATATGTGTAAATACATAAATATATTAATATGTATATAAATAAATAATATATATATATATATTCATTTATTTTTGCGTTTATTCTGATATTTGCTGCATAGCGTCCCTTTTCTGCCGAGTCAGGTGTGCCAAAGTTTGCGCTGCATTTTCTTTTGCAAATCTGTGGAGAACTTTAGCGCAAATAACTGAGAAAAGGTCAAGCAAGTTCAGGGTATTTGTAGGACTCGCCAAACAGATAGAAAAAAAGTGCTTCCTCATACTTCAATTTCATGTTTTGAAAACTTTGAATATCCAAACTTTGAGTGTGCGGCAGAAGTGTCCCAATTCAGAGTGTCCCCAGGCATGGAAGGTGCTACGAAATTTCGGTGCGTGGAACCACCGGGTCGGCACAGGGAAACTATTCTCTGTCCATCAACTGCGTAGCAGCTATTCCGGTTCTTTGTGGAAGCAATGTGATTGGCTCAACAGTGGGTTTGACAGGTGAGGGGCGTTTCCCTGCTTCGGGTTCCCAAATTCACAGTTTCTGCCCAAACACAACAGAATTGGCCGAAGTGAGCACCTGCGGGTCGAATTTTAACACCTGGCTCTACATCGATGGCCCAGGTATTGAGAGGTACGCAAATTCTCAGAATGGTGCTTTGAACTGCGGATTCCAAGAAGTTGAGGGGTTTGGTATTGAGGCAGGAGAATGCTATGGCATCATTGTTGGTGGTAATGGTGAGGAAGGAAACTACTCGCTGTCAATCGATTGCGGAACCAGGAGCGCCCCAATAGAGGTGCAGTGTGGCAGCATTGTTTCAGGCTCCACAGCTGGTTTGTTTCAAAGGATCCAACCATATTTGCTTTGTTCCAACCAGACAGCCAGGGTCGAGGCAAGCACATGTGGATCCAACTTCCCTACAGAAGTCTCCATGGCAAATGAGATGCCAATACTTGACCGTGAGTGTGCTGATTGTTCGGGTGACCCCAATGCAGCTTGCATTGGGTTCAACGTCAGGTGTGGGGGGAGAGAAGACCGGAGTGGGCAGTTGGGTGGCATTTGCACGCCATTTTCTGAAGCCATAAACTTTCCATACTCTACATCTTGCTTTTTTCCCAACAGCGTTAGCTCAGCCCAGATAAGGTTTGCAGCCGTCGGTGCGGTTTCGGTGCAGGTTCCCGGAGGGTGCTGGGAGGGTTCCGGGACGTTCCGGTACGGTTCCGGTGCTGGTTCCGGGAGGTTCCGGGATGTTGCGGTGCGGTTCCGGTGCCGGTTCCGGGCGGATCTGGGAGGTTCCGAGGTTCCGGGCTGGTTCCGGGAGGTTGCGGTGCGGTTTCGGCACTGGTCCGGCAGGTTGCGGGAGGTTCCGGACGGTTCTGGAAGGTTTTGGTGTAGGTTCCGGGCTGGTTGCGCATGGGTAGTTCCGAGAGGTTCCGGGATTTTGCGGTGCGGTTCCGGCGCTGGTACCGGGCGAGTTCCGGAAGGTTCTGTAGGTTCCGGGTTGGTTCCCGGGTGTGCCGGTGCGTTTGAGGTTCCGGTGCAGTTCCGGTGCGGTTCCGGTGCTGGCCTGAGAGGTTCCAGGCGGGTTCCGGAAAGTGCTGGTGTAGGTTCCGGGCTGGTTCCTGGATGTTCCAGCTGTTTCCGGGAGGTTCCGGTGCGGTTCTGGTGCTGGTTCTGGAAGGTTCCGGGATGTTGCGGTGTTGTTGCGGTGCTGTTCCGGTGTTGGTTCCGGGCGGGTTCGGGGAGGTTCCGGAAAGTTGTGGTGTGGTGTTCTGGTGGTTCTGGGCTGGTTCCGAGAGGTTCCGGTGCGGTTCCGGTGGTGGTTCCTGTCGCCGTGCTGTTCCGGTGTTCGTTCCGGGCAGGTTCCGGAAAGTTGTGGTGTGGTGTGGGTTCCGGGCTGGTTCCGGGATGTTCTGGTGCGGTTTCGGTGCTGGTTCCGGGCAGGTTTCGGAAGGTACCCAATAGACCGGTTTAGTCAAAAAATTACGTTTTAGTTAAAACTAAGGATTTTAGCTAAAACCTAGATTTTGGGGATAAAATCCTAGGTTTTAGCTAAAACGATCATTTTTCCTAAACCTAGCTTTTTAGCCGTTATGGTAGGAGGAATGGGCTGCGCATAGCCGAGCACATGTAAAGGTTACTAGACAAGGTGAAAGAAAACCAAAGTTACTTTGCTTCGAGTGATCCCCACCATGACACTTTATTTGGCATATCGAGTGATACAGATTTTGACATTCTTTCTGGCGCAACTTTCTGGCAGGGAAGAGGAGGAGAGGACAACTCTGATGAAAACCAGCGACCTTCGATCTCTAGATTTCATCAGAGTTGTCCTCTCCTCCTCTTCCTCTTGGCGTTCTATCTGGCATTCTATCTGGCATTCTTTCTGGCATTCTATTTGACAGTCTATCAGGCATTCTATTTGGCATTTTTTCTGGCATTCTATCTGACATTCTTTCTGGCATTCTATCTGACATTCTTTCTGGCATTTTTTCTGGCATTCTATTTGGCATTCTTTTTGACATTCTTTCTGGCATTCTATCTGGCATTCTATCTGGCATTCTTTCTGGCATTCTATCTGGCGTGTATAGCGGGAGGAGGAGGAGGAGGCGGAGGCGGCGGGCGGGCAGCTCTGATAAAATCTAGCAACCCTCACCTGGCAGGTGGGGAATACAGGAATAATAAATACAGGAAGGGCAATAATGCAGCTCAGAGATTGTATTCAGCTGATGGGGAGTTGAAAGGGACAGGAGGGACGAAGATAAAGTGGTCTCCAAGTCGGGACCGTTATGGGAGAATGAATGGGAATGAATGGGATGAGCATAGCTGGGCACATGTGAAGGTAACTAGGCAAGGTGCAAGAAAAATTAACGACGAATAAAATATTGGAAAGGCAATAGTGCAGCTCAGAGAGTGTCAGGGACAGGAAGGATGAAGATAAAGTGGGCTCCATATCGGGACCGTTATGGAAGGAGGAATGGGAATGAATGGGATGAGCATAGCTGCGCATATGTAAGGTTAACTAGACAAGGCGAAAGAAAAAATAGAGGAAGAAGAAAATACCAAAAGGGGCAATAATGGACTGTTTTGAGACGTGGCAAACCACAAGTCACGAAAGCCAGCTTGCTAGCTGGAGTTAGATTTGCTTTAGCAATGAATTGGGGGCAGGCTGCGTACAGCATGATTTTCATTGCGAACTGGTTTCAGGGCCCCCTCTTTCGGCGTGATTAATCATGTCGAACTGTGACCCCCCCGGGTTCAAACCCCGCTCTGTCCATCGTGTGGTGCTGTATCTCTAAGGAAGGTTTTGATTGGATAGAATCATTTGAATTGGATCATAGTTTGACAGTGCCAGACATGGTGAAGGTGCAATGAATGTAGAGGGCAAAACGCGCTGCAAGGATAAATTTTGTGGGTTGTACTTGTGCACTGCAAGATGCGAAAAAGGTAGCTCAGAGATAGCGTAGTACATCTGAAGGTAGCTAGACAAGGCGACAGAAAAAATAAAGGAATAAAAAAATGCAGGAAGGGCAATAATGCAGCTCAGAGATTGTTTTCAGCTGATGCAGAGTTGAAAGGGACAGGAGGGACGAAAATAAAGTGGTCTCCAAGTCGGGACCGTTATGGGAGAATAAATGGGAATGAATGGGATGAGCATAGCTGGGCACATGTGAAGGTAACTAGGCAAGGCGAAAGAAAAATAGAGGAATAGTAAAATAGCAGCAGGTTTTCACGCGCGGTTGTTCTTTGCGCGCTATTGCTTGTGAGTTCCGTCGATATGATGCCCCAAGATATCTTCCGCGTTCATATCCACATGTCATTCGCAGGCCCCCCCTTCCCGTGCTTAAATCCCGCTCTAATGGTGGGGTGCTGTATCTCTTTTTGATCGGATAGAACCATGTGAATTGGATCATAGTTTGACCGTAACAGAGATGGTGAAGGGAGCTAGACAAGGCGAAAGAAAAAGAAAGGAAGAATAAAAATCCCCTGAAGGGCAATAATTCAGCTCAGAGATTGTATTCAGCTGATGCGGAGTTGACAGGGATAGGAGGGACGAAGAGAAAGTGGGCTCCGATCCGGGACCGTTATTGGAGGAGGAATGGGCTGCGCATAGCTGAGCACATGTAAAGGGAACTAGACCAGGTGAAAGAAAATTCAGGAAGAATTAAAATACCGGAAGGGCAACAATGCAGCTCAGGGATTGTAGGCAGCTAATAGGGAGTTGGAAGGGATAGGAGTGACGAAGAATAAATTGGGGCGCCGATTCAGGACCTTTATGAGATGTGGCAAGGGACGAGTATAGGTTCGTACATGTCAAGGGCACTGGAGAAAGCGACAGAGGGATAGAGGATGAGTAGAATAGCAGCAGACGTTGACGCCTGGTTTTCCTTTGCGCGCTACGGTTGTGAGTTCCGTCGCTATGATGCTCTAAGATATTTTCCGCGTTCATATCCACATGTCATTCGCATGCGGTACCTCCAATGGCGAAGGTGTCATGTTACTTGAGTTTTGTATAGTTTTGTGGGGAAGCGATGGGTATGGTCTAATTTAGTGCAATCTAATGCAATCTAATATTTAAAAAGTCAAACTATGTAATGTCAATTTAATTTAATGTAGTGTAATGCAATGTAATGTAATGAGAGAACAACCACTTGGATCTTGCATTCTTTTTCCTCAGGTCTGCGTGAAAACATGACCCGGTCTTGGCGAGGAATAGAAGATGCACATCTTAAGATTCCCACACGTTTCTTGTTCGATGGATGTATGCACTTAAGTTGCCACATTCTAAGACTCGGTTATTTGTATAGCGGAATATATTGGATATTTACATATATATATATATATAATATAATATATATATATATATATGTGTGCACAGTTTTACATATAGACTATAGAAGTATCGATATGTCGCTAGGCAGATGGAGACATTTAGATATATTCATCATAGTCACATAAATATATGATATATAGAATGAATATGTCATGGACAGTGGACAGGAAGAAGGAAAGAAAGGCCGAGGGAAAGAGGTTCAATCAGATTGTTGCAGAGTGGCTCAACCGAAGCGCGTTCGGGTGGGGCACTTTGTATTTGGCAAGTAGGATGCTAGGAGCGTAATGTTGACGCTGCTGGTGTGCTAGGATGTCAGGGGGAAGGTTGTGGAATAAGAATGGTGCATGCGAGCTAGTGTCAGCAACACCAAATGGTAGGCCATATATTTTCTCAACACACATCTCTCCTTGCCCAACTAGCTTTCGTCCCCGTCCCTTTGGCCTCAAGTTTATTTTCTGGTCCCACCGTACTTGCATGCGGAGCACCCGCAGGCCTGGAGAGTGCTACGAGATTTTGGTGGGCGGAATCCACAGGGCAGAGGGAAACTATTCACTGTCCGTCAAGTGCACACCACCTATTCCTGTTTTTTGCGGCGACACTGTTACTGGCTCAACGGTCGGTTTGCCAAGAGATTTCCGCGTGGGCCCTTCTGGGTCCCAATTTTTCAGTTTCTGCCCAAACACAGCAGAATCGGCCGAAGTCAACACCTGCGGGTCGAATTTTAACACCTGGCTCTACATCACTGGCCCAGGTGTTGACAGTTTTGCAAGTTCGCCGAATGCTGCTTCAAACTGCGGAGACCAACAGGTTGCGGCATTTGACTTTGAGGCTGGAAAATGTTATGACATCATGCTTGGTGGACCTTCCGAGGGAAACTACTCGCTGTCGATCGATTGCACCAGTGCGAACACCACAGCCGTTCCTGTAGTTTGCGGCAGCCATGTGACTGGCTCAACTCTTGGGTTACCAAACCCTCGCAAACGTCACATCTTCTGCCCAGACAATACAGCTGCAGCAAGAGTTAGCACCTGCGGGACCAGTTTCAGGGCGCGTCTCTCCATTCGCGGCCCAGGTGTATTCCTTCAAAAGGACCAGTTTGGCGACGGGTGTGATCCGAACGATGCTGTGACATTCAGTTTCACGTCCGGAGAATGCTATGAAATCCTTGTTGGTGGACCCTTCTTTGGGCAGGAGGGGAATTACGCGCTGTCAATCGATTGCTTCATTGAGTGTGGCAGCAGCGTCTCCAAATCCAGCATTGGTTTGAGTTTGAACGGGGTTGCTCCACATCTCTTTTGTCCAATCATCCCGAGCCCTATCGGNCCAGCATTGGTTTGAGTTTGAACGGGGTTGCTCCACATCTCTTTTGTCCAATCATCCCGAGCCCTATCGGCAGGGCGCGCGCGGTCACGTGCGGATCCAACTTCACTGCGGCAGTCTCGAGCAATGCCACAATCGCAGATGAAAAGTGCTTTGATGATTGCAATGCACCCTGCATCGAGTTCATCTTCAGGCCAGGGATTTTACCAATAGCATCTTCATCAACATCGTCTTAGTCAGTTGGTTTGTCTGCCGTATTTTGTCATGAACCTTTTCTATACATAATATAATATGTCTTTTGTATTTTTTGCATGCATGCCCTCGCGACTGTCAACATCCAAACGCACCAGAGGTGCTGCATGGGTGATATGGTTTGCGCAGGACGTACTCAACTGCGTATATTCTTTTAGCCTTGGCTCTGCAGCGGCCATCACTCTTTCTTGCTGCTGCCTGGTAGCTGATATATGCTTAATTTCTTTAACTTCTTTGGTGGCAGGTTGTTCTTTCCCGAAAGCACCCGCGAGGGGTTTCTTCAAACGAGCGTCTGTCTATGTCTGCCTAAGTATTTACATTTTCAAGACCTTGATCTTCATCACCACCAAAATCACCATCATCATCATTATCATCATCATCATCATCATCATTATCATCATCATCATCATCATCATCATCATCATCATCATCTCCATCATCATCATCATCATCTCCATCATTTTTTCAAAATGTTGTTCATCTTCACCTACAACATCTATACATCTGCAACTGTGTAAAATGCAGGTGTATAGATGCAGGTGAAAGCTTCTACACATCTTCAACTGCATATATGCAAGAGCATGCAGGTGTATAGATACAGGTGCAAAAAGGCAGGTGAGACATTTACACAAATGCAGGTGTAAAGATGCAGTTGAAAACATCTACACATCCACAACTGTAAATATGCAGCTCTAAAGATGCAGGTGAAAGCAGGAATTCAGTTACAACTGTATATATGCAGGTGTGTAGATGAAGGTGCACAGATCTTCTAGAAAACACCTATCTCGAGTCTTTGAAACTTTCTACTTCTGGGCGGCAGCGCAATGCAGATCTATCGTTACGAAACGCACCCCTCTCGCACGAAATGCATGTCGATTGATAAAGACTGAGGTGACATTTGGGCCCGGCGCGCCCCTTCCCGCACGAACCATGCGTCGATTCTTCAAAACTGAGGTATGAAAATTGCGATTTTCCTACGCCGAACTTGTTGTTGGAAGGGTTCTGTGTGGAGTTCCCGTGTGTAGAAGACCTTGCCAGGTCTTAGAAAAAATCAGAAAAATGCAAGTAACAGGTCTAGGCAGCATTGTTATGTAATGCTGTCGAGCAACATTACCAACCGTCATTTTCAGTCACACTACATTCTTGCGTAACATTTCAAGTAGCATGGCTAAGCAATATTGTAAGTAGCATTTCTAAGTAGCATGTGTAGGTAGCATATTGAGTAACATGGCTAAGGAAAATTATCAATGACAATTTTGTATAACATTTCTAAGTAACATGTGTAAGGAGCATTTCAGCAACATTCTAAACTACGTTTAGGTACCATTTTGATCAACATGAGGCACCCGTGTCAACTTCGATGCGTGAGAGTTATCTACGCGTTTACAAGTGCATTTTGTATTTTCTGGGCGTAGATACATCTGTGTGTAAAAAACATCTGTATGCAAGAGTTACAGTATGTGTCTAAAAGCACCCATGTGTCACAACTTCCACTTCTGCGGAAGCATCTGTGTGTAAAAGCGCCTATGTGCAGAAGGACCGGGGCGTAAACGCATTTGTGTGTAACAGGGCCTCTGCGTAAAAACGTTCTGTGCGTAAAAACATCAGTGTCTAAAAGGGCCTGTGCGTAAAAGCGTTCTGTGTGTAAAAAACCATGCGTCTACTAATACATATTTGTGTAGAAGGGCTGTGTGTGTACAAACGTAAAAAAACATTGTGTGCAAAAAATCTTGTGTAAAATTATCACCATAATTGCCGTCGTCAACATCGCAGCATCGGCATCATTAATGGTTTTTTCTTTGGAAGGAACCCTTTGCTGTGTGATTTCTCTTTGGAATGAACATTCGATGTTTGTCTCCTGCTTTCCTTTCCGGCCACACTGTCGTCTAGTGCATATTTTTACGTATTGTAGCCAGTCAGGAGTATTTGGCAATGATCACAGTGCAAACCAATGTGGCAATAGTTTCAACTTACACCAAGGTAGAACCTAGGATTCAGACTTCTTATATAAATCCTCTGGGATGCCATTTACCTTTCCAAGGAGCCTACTTTCCAGCCCTAGAATGTGATTTTTCCAATCATACCCAAAACCATATCGAAACCCTCGAAACCCATATTATCCACAGTTTGAACCCATTGGACAATCATAAATCGAAATCATATCAAAATCGTGAAAAACATAAAAAGGTATTTTGAAAACCCTCCTAGAGACTTAGGAACTCTAAACCCTAGCAGTTGTGANCATAAATCGAAATCATATCAAAATCGTGAAAAACATAAAAAGGTATTTTGAAAACCCTCCTAGAGACTTAGGAACTCTAAACCCTAGCAGTTGTGAGGGGATCACTCTGGCCCAGCTGGTTCCCATCCAGCACCTNAGGTATTTTGAAAACCCTCCTAGAGACTTAGGAACTCTAAACCCTAGCAGTTGTGAGGGGATCACTCTGGCCCAGCTGGTTCCCATCCAGCACCTCCCCATGACTAGCTTTGTATTTGGGTGTGCAGTTGTTGTTTACTCATGGGATATGATATGATCCAGTCGGAAAGTGAGGTGGTACAAATAGTTTCAAGTCCATCACTTGTGCAAGGAAAGAACATACCCTTGCAGTCACGAAACATCATCAGTTGGATGACAATCCCCAGAGACACAACAATCCCCACGCACAATGCATTTATACATATATATATATATACATTGTATAATATATATATATATACACCTGCAACCTCCAAGGTATGCAAACATTTATATTTAGACCAATATTAATACTAGACTTCCCTGCTGGGATTGATGCACAAGTTGCGCATCTGCAGGTCAGGAGAATGCTATGAAATCCTGGTGGGTGAAGGTGGGAATGAGGGCATCTACAACTTGTCCATCACTTGCGATGTCCTCAGCAGCGCAACCATCAAACCGCTTTCGTGTGGCAGCGGCTCCATCTCGGGTTCCACCAGAAATCTACCAAACTTGAGGGAAAGACCTGCAGGTGACCAGCTGCATCAATTTTGTCCCGCAAGGAATGGTACAGCCGAAATCAACACATGCGATTCCAGTTATCACACCAAACTCTATGTCTATGGCCCAGGCGTGGCTCTTGAATGTGAAGATTCTCAATGTAATGATGGTGCCGTCGATATCAGGTCGTGTGGTGATCGTAACGAAGACGAAGTGCGTTTCGATTTCCAGGCTGGAGAATGTTACGACATCATCGTGGGTGGAAATAGGGAAGGAGACTATGTTCTCTCAATCGATTGTGAAATTAATGTAATAGAAGTTGAGTGTGGCAGCAACGTTTCGGGCTCTACAGTTGGCTTGGGTGTCCAACCACATCTGTTCTGTTCCAACGAAACAAGCAGGGTCGAGGCGAGCACCTGCGGCTCCAACTTCCTTACAGCTCTCCAAGTCAATGATACGGTTGCGAACTCCACTTGCGCAGCTTGTCCGAATGACCCCAGTGCAGCTTGCATTTCATTCAACACAAGGTGCGGAGGGGGGATGGGCATTAAAAGCATGCAGCATGCCATGTTTTGAGACATGAACCTTCTGTGCGGTCTTGTTTCCCATGAAATTGGCAAAAAAAATGAGCCAGTTTTTCAAGGCAGCTTTGCGACAGTGGGTTTTTACAGGACTCAATGTTTCAAATAGGATCAAAGAGCTTTGTGTTCTTCAATGCAACATTTTTTTCTTCGATTCTTCACTGGTCAACCTACTGGGGCTCCAGACTTTGGGCGGTTCTGTCTAATTACTAGGAAAGGACGGTCTTATCCAAAAGGAACGCAAAATGCAACGGAAGAACATACCCATTTATATAATTCCATTTGATTCCATTTAAACCCAGTGCAATATCGAAGCAACGCCTTTCAGTCTCCTGCAGATGTGAGTGGGCAAACTTTAAACGTTATTTGCTCAATGCAAAGATCTCCTGAAAGAGACCACATGTTGGAATGAAATTGCATTGTTCTTTAGTGAAATGCAATATATATATATATATAATACGGATATATACGGCATGAGCAAGGTCCTCGATAAAGTGTACTGGATCATTTCTGTTGGCCTGTGCAATAGATGTCAGGAGAAGGTGTTCAGTGTTTAGCTAAAACAGTGCTATGGCAAGACTTGGCAAGGTTCAAATGAAGTGCATGTAGGCCGGAAACACGAGCTTCCCATAGCCAAAGAAACATATTTTTCGAAAAGGGCAACCGTCAGACCGTCAGAGGAGAATTGCGACTTTCTCGCAGGTGAAATTTTCAAAGACACTAGTGCCATTCATTCTGAAGTGGAGCAGAAGATTTTGATGTGAAATCAAAGGGTAATTGAAACATCCGCTCGTAATCTACTAAAATCCACTAAACATATCCAACCATAAACTAGTCAAAGCCGGGAAACGTTCCAAAACGCTTCAACGACACACGGCAAAGGTCCTCTGAGATTAAAACCGGCACGGTTTCCTCCCGACAAAGGAATTGGCTTTCCGCTGCTTTGCAGAAAATCCGGAGGAGCCTGTTCTTAGCGGTGTGAATTTTAAGTTTTTGGGAAAAACATTCAGAAATCCACACGTACACAACAGTTCCTTCTGTATGTAGGCCATCAAACAGTCCCTTCTGGCTGTCGGCTACCACACGTCTCTTCGCAAAAGCATGTGTTTGGCATTGTTTGGCACTGCAACACTCTGGTCTGTCTCACTTCCGAGTTTTACCCTGATTACTCCTGATCAATCATGACGAATCCAAACCAAACAAAACAATAACTGAAGAACAAAAAACACAAAAAATGACAAACACAAAATACAAACAAACCCCAAAGACACTAATTGTCCAATCATTTTTTGAAATCTATTTTTGTTTTCAGGTTTCGTTCTGATCCTGATGAATCTGGATAAATCCTGGTGCCAGTTCTTGTCCCCAAATTGGGACAAAACCAGATGCTCAGAGACTGGAGTGTGGGTTGAGGGCAATTGTGTATTTCATCTTTTCAAAAAATGCTGCGACAATTGAGACAAACTAAAGCAAACGAACTGCACTTAGGACATGGGTTTGGCCTTTTTTGGCATACAATCACTTCTGATATCTGTGAATCCAAGTCGTATATTTCAAAGAACGATATATTCCATAAAGTAAGTGTGGCCTGACTTCGTGCATAACCTTTGAAAGACTGCAATTCTTGTTTGAAAAGGGTGCAGTAACATTTTGAAACAGACCTTTACTTGAAGATTCCAACATCATTTCAAATTCAGTTTCATTTCTATATGCAATGGTCTTTGCTAGTGATCATGGCATTCAAAAAAACTTTTTTTAACTATCTGGAATATTTCCCCTCAAGAAAATGCATCATCTCCTTGAAAAGGGTGCAAGATTCCCTCCGACATTAAGCCCTCATTTCAAACTTAAAGATTAAAGATGGGGTTCTTTCGTGTATACAATATAATATAGTGGTCCTTTTATCAAGAGTCCCTTTATCAAAAGAGTATGGTATTCCTTGAAGAACGTGTAAAACATCTTGTATATTTCAAATAGTATAACCTCCCCGATATAGTATTATCTTAAGACATTGATAGTCCAAAATGTAGTCCTTTTACGTGTGCAGCACTCTTTCTGAAATGATATGGAATTCCTTTGGGGTACAAGGCATTACTTTGGGAAGTACCCTCTGCAAAGTGAAGGACACAATTGATTAGGAACAGTGCACGATTCTTTCATATCAGATGAAATAAATAGTTCCTTTAGAGAAAGAGCTGGTCTCAAAAATAAAACAAACAAGGAAGACTCAACCTTTCCAATTTGAATACTATATGTGTCAAGAAAATTGTATTCTGCTTTTGCTGGAACATGGCTTCTTGAAAAGAATACTATATTGTCTTTTAGAATAGCTGCTATTTGCAAGAAAAAAAAAGTCCTTACAGGATTTTCAAGGAATATTGCGTTGATGCATTGCACTTTTTGACATAAATTCTGTATATTCAAACAGTGGCTGCAAATTGAAAAGCACGCTACATATGGTACAGAAATTTTGCCTATTTGAAGGGATACTGAAAAGTGCCCTTTTTTAAAGCCAAGGCCGCATCTTTTAGAGGATTCCTTCATAGGTAGCTTGTTAAAAGAAAACATTGCATTTTCTCAAAGGAAAAGTGCACATGAATGACAAATGCTTCTTTGCAAGCAGACTTCATTGTTGTATTTATATAATATTGCATTTCGAACAGGAATTCAATATGTTAAACTCAAGCTACATATTACAGAGGCATGTATCCCCTTCAAAGGAAGGCTGTACTTCTTTAAAGGAAATCCTGCATTTTTGGGAGGAAAATGCGATATTTTGCAAGGGATACTGGAAGGATTCATGCAACTATATCAATGCTAGTGAGGTGAAAATATAATTCTATTCCTGAATTGTGTGTATTTACAATGATCCTTTGCCTTCTGACTCTGATGTATTTGCTAAATTGCATTCAACAAGAGCAACATAATTCACAAGGTGACTCTTAAACAATAAATGTGGTTATGAATGGGATTGCATGGAACTAGATTATGTCCAATAAACTTTTTAATAAACACTTGACCTGATGGATTTTGGGTAATTTTTTTGTTAGTTGGGTGGAAAGTATGTGCTTAAAAGTGCAATCTGTTCATATCCTGACTAGTGTTATTCAGGAGTTGCAAAAAAGAACGCCATTTGTCTCAGTTTTCTGCCGCTCAGGACAGGCCCCTCCCAAAAAACATGGTTTCACACGAACTCGATTCCATTCAGAGCTTTTTTTTCACAAAAAGAGATGCCAGCTTCATAGCATCATCAACCATTACTGACCATCATTAGCCATCATGAACCAATCAAGAAACTTTGCGAGTCCTTTTTCAAAGAGCCATGGCCTCACATCAGCTCCGCATCGCAGTGGCTTTTTACCGTTTCACTATGGATAGATGCAGAGATGACTGCACAAAATCCATGATCCAATAAACAAAAAGTTTGTTTTTGCCCACTACGCATTTTCTTTCCGGACTGCCAACAAGGGTTTTCATATATAATATGTGATATATGATATGTTTCATGTTTCCTGATGGTCGTGATGTTTGCTGCATTGCGTGACCCTGCGTCCCATGTCTGCGGAGTTAGGTATGCTAAAGTTTGCACTGTATTCTTCTTTTGCAAATCTGTGGAACACTTGAGCGCAAATAGCTGAGAAAAAGGTCAAGCAACTTCAGAGCGCACACTTTGTAGGACCCACCCCAAAAAACAAGTTTTTCCAGGATGTTACAGACGATGTTTACCTCATCGTTTAGATAATAATTTTCAAGTTTCAAACTTGTAACATCATGATTTTGGGTTTGCTGCAAGTCAGACAATTCCACCCAGCACCCCACTTGCACGCAGACCACCCCCAGGCCTGGAATGTGCTACGATATTTCCGTAGGTGGAAACGGGACGGCAGAGGGAAGCTACGTCCTGTTCATCAACTGCATAGCACCACTGTCAACAGAGACAACAACGGCTACAAGGAGTTCAGATACGACCACAGCTGGTGCAACCACAACTGCCACAGCCAGTGTCAGCAGCACAGTTGCGGGAGGGTCAACAGAGACAACAACGGCTACAAGGAGTTCAGACATGACCACAGCTGGTGCAACCACAACTGCCACAGCCAGTGTCAGCAGCACAGTTGCGGGAGGGTCAACAGAGACAACAACGGCTACAAGGAGTTCA
>BGPT01003136.1:30454-50148 GCA_003297045.1 Symbiodinium sp. clade C Y103 | reverse complement strand
CAGCTTCAACTTTCAGTTCTTGAGGGAAGTCTCGCACAAAAGCTTCGTTTTCACATCGTCAACCTTCAGATTCTGAGGGATGTCTCGCACGAAATGCGTTTTTGAAAGTTAGCAGATGCACGAAATGCTGTGTTTTGCAGGACAAAACGTACCTCGGAAGATGGATGGGGAAGGTCTTCCGCGCGATGGTTGCGAGACGGTCTCGGCTGTACCGGGATCATTCTCGGATGGGCCCCGCAATCAAAGAGACACTTCAGGCTTGATTTTGACAACTTCAAGTTGTTGGNGGTTGCGAGACGGTCTCGGCTGTACCGGGATCATTCTCGGATGGGCCCCGCAATCAAAGAGACACTTCAGGCTTGATTTTGACAACTTCAAGTTGTTGGATTTGAAGTCTCGCACGAAAGCTTCGTTTTCACATCTTCAACTTTCACTTTGTGAGGAAAGTCTCGCACGAAAGCTTCGTTTTCACATCTTCAACTTTCACTTTTTGAAGGACAGCTCGCACAAAAGCTTCGTTTTCACATCTTCAACTTTCAGTTTTTGAAGGAAGTCTCACACAAAAGCTTCGTTTTCCCAGCTTCAACTTTCAGTTCTTGAGGGAAGTCTCGCACAAAAGCTTCGTTTTCACATCGTCAACNTTTTGAAGGAAGTCTCACACAAAAGCTTCGTTTTCCCAGCTTCAACTTTCAGTTCTTGAGGGAAGTCTCGCACAAAAGCTTCGTTTTCACATCGTCAACTTTCAGATTCTGAGGGATGTCTCGCACGAAATGCGGTTTTGAAAGTTAGCAGATGCACGAAATGCTGTGTTTTGCAGGACAAAACGTACCTCGGAAGATGGATGGGGAAGGTCTTCCGCGCGACGGTTGCGAGACGGTCTCGGCTNTGTTTTGCAGGACAAAACGTACCTCGGAAGATGGATGGGGAAGGTCTTCCGCGCGACGGTTGCGAGACGGTCTCGGCTGTACCGGGATCATTCTCGGATCGGCCCCGCAATCAAAGAGACACTTCAGGCTTGATTTTGACAACTTCAAGTTGTTGGATTTGAAGTCTCGCACGAAAGCTTCGTCTTCACATCTTCAACTTTCACTTTGTGAGGGAAGTTTTGCACGAAAGCTTCGCTTTCACATCTCCAACTTCCATTTTGGAAGGTTACTCGCGTAGTTCCATTGTGTTTTGCAACTCAGTGTCTGCAAATCGCATTGTAATGGCTGCGTCAAGGTTCCTTGGTGCCACGGCTGCGTGTGTAATACTATTGTGTTTTGCAGCTGGACATCGTCAATCGTATTGGAATGGCTGCATCCAGGTTGCGAAAGTGACTTGTCAGTAGATTTTCTCCATTTTGGCGCTGATGATTTTCCTATTAAAACTCTTATTAAAAAGTCTTTAAAATCGTGCTTTTTTGGCTTCGGCGTCGAGATCCGGTTTTGGAGCTGCAATTTCTGGCAAAAGTTTCTGTCTCTGTGTAAAGGTTTGTTTGTGTCAAAGCTTTTGTGTGTAAGAGCTTTTCTTTGTAAGAGTTTCTGTGCGTCAAAGCTTCTCCACGAAAAGACATCCTTCGTGTGCAAGCTTCTCTGTGGCAAATCTTTGTGTGTGTAAAACCTTCCCTGTGTAAAAGCTTTTCTGTAAAGGGATTGTTTGTGTAAAGGCTTCTCTGTGTAAAAGCTTCTCAAACCAAGGGACATCAAGAGCAAGAGATGTCAAAAGCAAGAGATGTCAGAAGCAAGGGGTCTCACAAGCAAGGGGTCAGAAGCAAGGGATGGTCAGAAGCTAGGGATGTCAGAAGCAAGGGATGTCACAAGCAATGAATGTCAAGAGAAAGGGATGTCAAAAGCCAAGGGATGTCACAAGCCAAGGGATGTCACAAGGCAAGGGATTCTCAGAAGCAAGGGATGTCAAAAGCCAGGGGATGTCAGAAGTCAAGGGATGTCAGAAGCACAGAAGGCTTGCATTGCCTGCATCCTATAGGCACAGCCTTTGTGCGGTTCTATAAGCTATAAGTCTTTGAAATTTGAAACTTCAGCCCCCAGCTTGCCCGGGAACTACTTGTAATGGAAGGTGCACTTCGATCTTCTCAGTCAAGTGCGGGAACCTGAGCTTGTCGATGATCGTCTTGGTGTTGAACGAGTAGTTCTGTTTGGTCATGTCTGACAACGCCCAAGCCATGTATTGTCTCTTCCAATTGACTCCGGGTGCAATCTCATATCCTGCAAAGACTCCAGGAACGGCCTTGGGGCCGAACTTGTGAGCTTGCTCATTCTTTCGTGCTCCACTTGGCTTGAAGTACACAAGGGCACCAAATGGGATCTTCTCACCCTTGAACTCCCCACCATGAAGTTTGCACCGTGAGCTGACTTCGTCTTCCCCAGGTTCCACATTCAGCAGATGACATACACAACGGATGGCGAACTTCCACAAGCAAGCTGGTAGTCCTGCTTCCAAAAGACATGTTGTAGTCGTCGCGAGAACGAACTGATTGTTCCTTTCAGCAAGGGAATTGGAATCTGTGGATGGTCGTCCCGGCAATGCATGATCAAAAGGAATCTTCAAAGCATCCATACCCTTGACGAATTGTCGGGCTTTGTCGGAGTACGCCTCCCTGATCAATCTTCGGCCCATGAAGACTTTGATCGCCCTGATCACGTCGTCAGTGGTCTTTGTTGGAGATGGATAGCTTTGAATAATGCCGGTGTACCGATCACCAACCACCAAAATCTCCTTGACTGTGTCGTATCCCAGCTTTGTAGTCTTCCTTGTGTCCATGAAGTAAGTCGAATGTGATGAGGTCACCAAACATGAAGAGGTTCTGAAATCCTTCATCTTGGCCCTCACGCAAGAGTTGCAGTACGGGTTCTTGTAGCGGTGTGTGCGGAGATGTTCGAGAGTACGAGCTTCATGCTTGATTGTCTCTCTCTCTTTGACAGCCTCACTCTCCTTCAGGATCACCAATGTTAATGTCGTCCTCAGCCTTTTCCTCTTCATCAGGACCAAGCTCTACACCAACTTCATCCTCAGATGGTTCAACACCAAGATCTGCTTCAAACCTGATAGGCGGACCATCATCATCTTCTCCTTCACCAGGAACTTCATCTGGTAGGATATCATCATCGTGGTCCTCTCCACGCATGGATGGTTCGTATGGTTCTACATGGATGTCGGCATCATCCATCTCTTCACCTGCTGCAACTGTATTTCTCCTCTCCTTCTGTTTTCTCCTCTTTGTCTTCCTCGGAGACTTCACCTTCCCGTCGAACGACGCAGAGGTTTCCTCATCCGATTCCGACATTTCATCGCCGCTCTCACCGTCAAGATACACTGTCCTGTTGGGCTTGTTGCCCAGAAGGCCTAACACACTGAGCACTAATTCAGCCTCCTTATCGGGGCATGGACGATAATCCTTTGCCCCAAGACAAACATAGGGAACCAAGTCTCCAACTTCCATCTTGATCTTGTTGCCCTCGGAACTGATCAGATATGGCTCTCTGCCATTGGGCCATACGAAAGAGTAGCCCTGCTCCATGCATCTCTTGCCTAATGACAAGACTGAAGGCGTATCTTCCAGAACGTGTGCCTTTGATGGTTCGGTGAATGTGTCAAAGTCCAAATCCACCATGGTTGTTGTAGAAGTGATTCCATTGGCAGTATGAAAGTTGACTCTCGTACTGTCGTAGGTGTCCAAACCCATCCTGTCCACTTTGGCACCAGAAATGAGATCACGACAACTGCCTGAATCCATGATGAAACGTCTGTCTCGTAGTTCGATTGGCATTGTGATGCACATGACGTTGTCCGTCCTGCCAAACTTCCCAGCAACATGAGGGATGGCTTCTTCATAGCAAACAGGAAGTGACGAGTCGTCCTATAGGTCTTCAATGTGATGCATTGTGATCTTGATGTCACTCACGGGACACAACACGATGTGCACCTCGTCGACATCAGCAAACTCGCCGACGCAATCCATGAGAATGCCAATAGTACGACCACGTGTTGCTCCATGTTTGCTTTGAGGAATCCATTTTGGGTCAGCCAAAACTTCTTGAGTGGTCATAGTCTTCTTGTTGTTGGTGTCCTTCTTGGATTTCTTCCTCCAGGAGCATGGGACATAGTCGCTCTTCTTGTAGTTCAAGACTTCAATTTTGTTGTTGAACTTGACTGACTTGCTCTTCTTGGATTCATTCGGGACTGCGCTCACGAAGATCTCTTCATCATCAAACTCTCGGATCAGTGCTGGCGCTGCTTTGGCATCAGGCTTGCTTGCGGGTGTTGCTTTCTTACCTTCCATGTTGGGACTATGCTGCAGCTTGCACTTGTCCCCTCTTGAGCAATCACCTTTGACCCAACCATAGCAATGGTCGTGCTTCTTGCCTCCGGGAGTATTGGATCTTCTTGGTGAGTTGGACTTCCCTGAACCTTTCTTGCCGTCCTTCCTCCTGTCCCAGTGGTACTGTGAATGGCTGTAAGGACATTTGTCACCTTGTTTGCAACCTAATTTGTTGAAGTGGAAGTGGCAAAACATCTTGCTCTTGTCCCTGGTAGAAGGTGATCTGCTCCTTGACTTGCCTTTACCTTTTCCTTTGCCATGCGCTTTCGGATTGCCGGATGGTAGTCCGGGAGCTCCAGGCTTCGTCTTGGGTGCTGGATTCCCTGGCTTGCCGGTCTTATCATCCTTAGCATCAGGTGCAGGCGTGGCAGTAGCTTTGGGTACAGGAGTTGTTGGCTTGCCGAGGTTGGTGTAGTCGGTGGCAAACTTATCTCGAGCTGCCATGTTTCGATCCTCACGCACTTTGGAGATATGCCTCTTCATTATCTCCAAGAGCTCCTTGTAAGTCTTCTTGACGTCATCGTTGCTTCTTCCCTTGAAGATGACGAGCTCTACATAGAGTGCTGTGGATCCTTCAATCTTCCTCAAAAGGTGGTCACGTAAAGTGACATCAGATGGAATGTCCTCAGGCTTCATATTGGCGATGATTTCCAACCATGCATTCAGTAACTTATCCATCTCCTTGTCTCCTCGGTATTGCAGCCTGTAAATGTGACTGGCGGTGAACAACTACACTTCCTCTCTTGAAGTTCCCTGGGCATCGGCTATTGATTCTAATCAATAGGATCAATGTTCTATTGATTTGCTCTAGAAATCATTTATCTGCAAATGATTTTGAAAAGCTTTTTTCAATAGCAAAAAACCAAGCAAAAATCAATAGAAAATCTATTGTTTTTGCAGCTAAAAATCAATTAGCCACAGCATGCTACAACTACTTGCATCCATGATTTCCTCTTCCTTCTAAGACCTTCCATCAGCAGCATGCAACAGATTTTTTGCAGGCAATGGCAGGGTAAATGTCCTTTTGTCAAGGCCACTTGGCATAGAAAGCTAGTGCCTTTGGCACAGAACCATCCAGCCCCTTGAGGACTGGAAATTGTTCTGGGAGTGGCTGACCCTTTTGTCAAGGGCCATCTGCTGTCTCACAGTGGCCAAAAGCAGCCCTTGTCAATTGCAAATGCAAGAGCACTCTATACTTCTGGCACACTTTGCCACGCAGCCGAGGGGCACTAACCCCAAAGGAAACAGAGTGGGCCAGCCTGGACAGATGCCCAACAAAGTCTTCAGATCTGAAGTTTGAATGAATTCTGTAGTTCAAATAAAAGCTATTCCTGTACATATGGTGGCTGCTGTGAAACTTGCAAGTTATGTTGAACAACTTTTTGCCTTTTGACAAGGCCCATTCATGCAAATCCTGGTAAATATAATAGAACCTTTTGGCAAGGTCCATGGTTTTGGCATGCTGCTCATCTGTTGGAAATAGATCCATCTCATCAAAGTGTTCCCCCAGTTGGATGAAGGTTTCCAAACATTCAATCATGATTGTGTGGATTGGCACACCCTCTGGCAGGGCTTGTTTGAGCACTTGGAGGAGGCAAGGCATGAGGTGTTTTGTCTCAGCTGCCTTTGCATCCAGACATGGATACTTCTTGTGTGGTGCAGTCACATCTGTGAAGATGCTGAGGCGAAGGTTGTTGAGTCTGCAACTCACTTGGTGCAGGGAATACAGCTCTTTGATCTTCCCGAACAAGGTTTGCAATCTGGTGGCTGGTGCTTTCTTTTGTCTTGAAGAGCCATCCAAATAGCAACAGTAATGCAGGAGGGATCCTGCTAGGTGTGAGCCCACACCTCTGGAGTAGAGGATGTGTAAGCTGTCACCTCGAACCAAAGCAGAAGAAACTCCAGGGGCAGAGAAGAGTGGGTGACTCCTTTCAACAAGGAGAGCCTGCTCTGGGCTGACATAAACATATTTCTGTTCCTCTTGCTTCCGGATTTTGAAACTTTTGCCTGGAGGGCATTTTGTTTTCTTGTGCTGAGGTGCTTGGCTGTCACACTCATGACAGGGATGTTTGCTCTGCCAGTGGCCCAGCTTGAGGCAGTTGGGGTAAAACTCTTGGTCTCCTTGGATGCTGTATACAGCCCTGAACTTCCCTTTTGTCAAGGGCAGCCCAGCTTTCTCAAAAAGAGTGCCTTTTGTCAAGGCCTTTCCATCCCAGTCTTCTGTTGGATGGAAGCCTTTTGCCAAGGCACTGAAGCTCCAGCTGNGCCCAGCTTTCTCAAAAAGAGTGCCTTTTGTCAAGGCCTTTCCATCCCAGTCTTCTGTTGGATGGAAGCCTTTTGCCAAGGCACTGAAGCTCCAGCTGATCACTTTGTCAAGAGGCTTCCAGGTTTCAGGTGTTTGGCAAGATTTTGGCCAAGCTGTAAGCAGAAGGTGTGTTGCCAAACTAGACTCCTGTGAAAGCATGCTGCCCCATGAAAATGTCATGAGGCTGCTATCTCTCACAAATTCCACCCCATCTCCATGCACAAAGATGGGTATGGCGGTGCTTGGGGAAACAACCCTTTTGTCAAGGGTAATGGGGGGCACCAGCCTTGGATCTTTTTTCTTCTCAAGATTCTGCCAGAAGCTGGCACATTGCTTCACAGCAAAGAGTTCTTCAAACTGATCCCTGTAGTTCTCACACAGGCTACTGAAGAGAAGGTGTGGCAGCATCACTGCATTTGCAAGTTTCTGGGTCTTGGGATCTTTCACTTCCACCTGAACTGGCCAAGCGTCACAGAGTCCCAGGTCCTTTGCAAACAGCTGCAGCAAATCTCTATGGGTATTGCCTGGGCACTGTTGGAAGTTGCCACACGTGGCAATTTTCATAACTTCTTTGGAATTGGCACCTTCCAACATAGCCAAGTGTGCAATTTCAGCAGCTTGGCTGGCACTGATCCTGCCTTGGCTCCACAGCTCCAGTAACCTGGTCACCAAAGGAGAGTCATCCACATCCTTTTTGACAAGGATGTTGCTCAGAAGAAGGTGCTGCCTTTGCCTTTTGCAGCTTCCAGCCTCTCAATCTCTTAGGAGGCTTTTCCATACCACCTTTTGACAAGGTGGTAGCAACAAACCATGGGTGATGTCCTTGTGGATACCTTTGAGCCCACAAAGAAGGAGATGCACACAAACAGGTGAGGCTGCTCAGCAGAAGTCAAGCCCCACAGGCTAACAGCTTCAAACTCTTAGCTATCCACTTGAAACAAAATATGTTATACCAGGGTAGAAGAATTCAAAACATGAAAAACATCGTATTTTTGCCCCTTACCCTCAGAGTGTCTTCCCCTTTGACAGTGTGGCAACTCAAACAGCCACAGGCCCAAAGCACCAATCTTTTTTCCCCTTGACAGCATTTATATCACCAACTACCCTTTTGACAAGGATGTTGATCTTGTGGCTATGCCTATCAAACCTGGCAGCTGGATTTCCCTTTTGGCAAGGGAATGCCACCCCCTTTTGACAAGAGGGCCCAGTCATCTTGTGACAAGATGACCCCACCACCTTTTGACAAGAAGATGGGCCAAGGCAGCTGCTGGAAGATTTCAGCCTACTTTTTTGAGGCTTTGCTATTGGTTTTGTTGGCAAGTTGGTTGAGTTCTTTGGCTTCGTCTTTAACCTTTTTCATTTCCTTTGCAGCATCCACAAGCAAGGACTTTGCTTTTGCCAAGCTGCCCCACTTGTCCTTTTTTGCCAAAAGGTCCTTGAGTGTGTTTGTCTTTTTGGACATTCCTTTGAGCAGATCCTCACTCTCTGCTTTGGCATTTTTGGTCAATCTTTTGGCTTTGTCAGCCAGCTCAAGGGCTGCTTGGCAATCTGCCATGTGGGAGGTGCTTTGGTCTCTGGCCTTCTTAGCTTTGCTCAAAAGGTCTTTCCGCTCATCTTCCTCGGTTTTTTCCTCATCATCTTCCTTCTCTTCTTCATCCTCTACCTTGCCATCCTTGAGGGCCAACATGCTTGAGGCTCCCCCTTTCTGTTGCTTGGTTTTGCCTTTGCCTTTTCCTTTTGTCAAGGATTTTCCTTTGCCCTTGGACCCCCAGTCATGGAGATGNCATGCTTGAGGCTCCCCCTTTCTGTTGCTTGGTTTTGCCTTTGCCTTTTCCTTTTGTCAAGGATTTTCCTTTGCCCTTGGACCCCCAGTCATGGAGATGCCACTGGGTGTCATGCCCATAGAAATTGCCCCATGCTTCTTCATCTTCCTCTCCTGCTGTGTACTCCTGTCCAGCTCTGTACTCTTTGCCTTTTTTGACACCTGTCANTGTCATGCCCATAGAAATTGCCCCATGCTTCTTCATCTTCCTCTCCTGCTGTGTACTCCTGTCCAGCTCTGTACTCTTTGCCTTTTTTGACACCTGTCACTTTTGTGATGTCTCCATTGTCCTTGTAATTGTAAACTCCAGGTGTCCAGGGACCAGCTCTCCAGCTGACCCTTCCACTTTCAATGTGGAGCCAAAACTCCTCCTGCCCAAAAGCCTCCACCATTTTGGCCTCAGAGACCCATTTCTCCTTTAGTTTCAAGGAGGAAGAGGACTCCACATACTCACTCACATGGAGAAACTTTGGCACTCTAGATTTCACCATGTGGAGTGCAGCCAGCATTCCTTTTTCACCTTTGCTTGCCTTCTCAAACTCCTTTTGCTCTTTCTTTGGTTGGGTTTTGAAGTGGCAATTGTATTTTGACCACTCTCTGGAATGCTCCTGCTTTGACAACATCCCTTTGAGTTCTTGGGCAGCTTCTTCAGGGCTAGCAGCTCCTTCAGCTGCCTTAGCAACTTTTTCAGCCAAGATCAGCTTACCAAGTTTCTCCAAGTGTTTCTTCTTCAGAATTCCCTTTTTGACTTTTTGGCGGTTTTTTGTCCTTTTGGCAAGGGCTAGCACTCTTCTTTGGGGAAGCCTTCTTCTTTGGGGAAGCCTTCATAGCCTTCATGGCCTTGGGTGGCATGGCTGGCTTGAAAGCTCCCTTTTGTCAAGAGAGCCAAGCCAAAAGCTATCCTTTTGACAAGGAAGCACCTTCTAACCAACACTTGCCACTGCACTTGAACAGAAAAACTGCATAAATCAAATCACAGGACCATCCCCAGATTGGCTTGATTTATTTGGTATTCAAGGTCCCAAACAAAATTTCTGAAAATTTCACATTTGGTCAATTTTGATCAAATTTGATCAAATGTGAAATTTTGGAAATTTCCATGAATTGCCATGAATTGGATTTTTTCCTCTGGTGAAAACAACAAATCATTGGAGTGCAATGGCCTTGTCAAAAGGCTAATGCCATTAGTTACACCTTGTCAAAAGGTATTTCTTATAGTTTATTTTGCCAATATTCCATTAATGAAATGTATCCCCAAGTATTCCCATAAACTTTTTGGGTACCTCAGCCACAACATGATTTATGGGCCCCTTTAAAGCCCTTTTGTCAAGGGTCCATTTTCATTATCATTTGTGGTTTGAATGAACCCCAAACAGCACTTCAAGGCTGAAACCACACAGCTCCACCCTTCTCTGCAACCTTTTGACAAGGCTGCTGCATCAACCACAGAGCCCAACCCTTCTCTTTTTTTCCATCTCTTTTGGGTTGAGTGCATGGTTCTGTACAACATGCATGAGCCCTGTGATGGTTGTGATGGTACCATGAGGCTAGAACAACAATGTATCACTGTATAGATTTCATGTATGAAACGTCAATAGATACTATTTCTTGGTGGGTCTAAATTTCCATGTGTATAATTTCACAACATGGCACCAACACAATACTGCTAAAGTATCCAGGCAAACCCTTTTGACAAGGGCTGCTGGAAAGAAAACACCAGGCAGACCCTTTTGACAAGGGCTGCTGAAAATAAAAACACATGCAAAATGCATGAATGGACAAGGCAGCCAACCCTTTTGACAAGGGGGCATGGTAGCTGGCTACTTGGGGGGACAAATGGATCTACAATCAACCCTTTTGTCAAGGGTTGAAAGGCCACCCATTCAAGTGGCAAGAACTCTTTTGCCAAGAGTTCAAGTATCTTTGCATATACAACCAACCCTTTTGTCAAGGGCTGGAAGGCCACCTTTCAGTGGCTCATGCAAAAATTACATTTCATCCCTCAAGAATTGCTCCACTGCCTGGGAGAAATGCCAAAAACCAGCCATGTGGGCATACCTTCTGCTGTTGATGTTGTAGGTGTAGATGCCCATGTCCTTGCACTCATCCACAATCTCTTTGCTATCATCAAAGAGGACTGGAATGTGGTTCTCCTTGCAGTAGGTGGCCTTTCCTTGTTTGCCGCACTTTTTCCAGGTAAACCTGATTTTGTCAAAGTACTGCAGCATGTCCTGGTCAGTGAGTTCAGCCATGATCTGTTCTGACCTTTCCACACCACAGTAGCTCAAGAGGATCAGGTAGTACCCCTTGTCCTTGAGCTTCTGCAAGGCCCCCTTGTCCTGCCAATGCACTTTCCTACCACCTTTTGACAAGGTATGGTAGTAGTCAATGGCAACCCTCTTCTTGGCCTGCTCCTTGGTGATCCACTTGTGCCCATCACTCACCCATCTGGTGCCTTCATTGCTTGTGGAAGCTTCCTTTTGACAAGGTGCTTTGGATGCTGAAGCTGCAGCTCCAGCCTCAGGTTTTGGCCTTTTGGCCTCTTGCTGTTTGGGGCTGGGTGAGCTTGAGGAGCTTGAAGACCCCAAAGAAACATAGCCAGTTGTTGTCTCCTTTTGGCAAGGAGACTTGTTTCTTTTGCTTTTCTTTTCCGCGTTTTTTTCCAACTGCTCTTGGGTGGTGCTTGGCCCCAGCTCCTTTTGGCAAGGTGCTGGTGCCTTTGCATCCACTGGGGCAGGTGCAGCTTCATTTTTTTTGACCTCCTCCTTTTGGCAAGGTGAAGGTTCTTCCTTCTTTTCAATCTTCACTCCAGCCACCTGCTCCTTCTGAGATGTTTCCTTCTCGCTCTGCTCCTTTTGGCAAGGTGCAGCTTCTTCTTTTTCCTTTTCAACTTTCACTTCCATCACCTCCTCCTTCTGTTTTGCTTCATTTTTGCTCTGCTCCTTTTGACAAGGTGCAGCTTCTTGCTTCTTCTCAACTTTCACTTCCCCCACCTGCTCCTTCAGTTTTCCCACCTCCATGGAAGATGCAGCCCCACTGCTGACTGTCTGGGGCTTTCTCTGGTGGGCCTGTTGGATCTCTTTTGCTTTTGCCAAGTCTCCTGAAGTTTCCAGGAGCTTGTCCCTTTCTTGGCAGGCCTTTTTGTGCCTCTCTCTCCTGGCATTGGACACAGTCCCACTGCCTGCTGCCTTGCCCTTGTTGTTCTTAGTTTTGGCCATGGGGTGGGGACGTAGAGAAACGTCGTTTTTTTGTGTCCACCTGGTTTTCCGTTTTTGAAACGGTTTTGCCGCCGGAGGGGTTCTAGAAGGGATCTGAGGAAACACAGTTGCTAAATGATACAGCGACCGGCTGGCAAAAAGTCTAGTCACCATTGGCGAAACGCGTTCAAAAGTCAAGCCTACAATCGGAAATCGTTGTCACAATTAGCGCTTTTTTTTTGGGGGAAGTTCGTGCCATTGACCGCTGTGCTTTTTTAAAGCCATGACATTGATCGACAATTCTTGTTAACAACCAGGCCCCTTACATGCACACACCATCAAAAAGCCAGGACGTTGAAAGCAAATCTTTTCAGAAATCAGGAGACTTTGGAGCAAATTCTTTTTACTGATCAAGGTGAAATCGTGTCAAAACACAATGCGACAGAGTTCTTTTGGAAATTGGGTCAATCAATCAACTTGAAATCCTTTTTAAAACCATGAGACTTAGTGGAAGTTTTGCACAAAAGTCGCTTCAGTCAGTTTTTGACGCTAGGTCCGCTAGGTTGCCACAATATGTCAGAGGTTCATTTTCCTGGCCCCTGGTTAGTGATTTCTTCTTCAACATGTTTTTCCTTTTGATTTCTAGTCCAAGTAGGTGACCGGATTCCCGTTTGAAACTCGGTTTATGAGAGGTCGAATGCACGCATATTTACATCTACAACTGCATTTGCGTCCAAAAAGATCAAAAAGAGAAGACAGTTTTGAAGACAGTGCAATGCATTTGAGAGTTGAGAGAACTGTTCTCTTGACAACTGATGGATTGGATTGCTGTTCATGCCCGCAGCCATTTTGGTGAACTTGGCATCTTCCATAAGTTTGTCAGAAAACATCACCAACCTTTCCAGCAACATGCCGGAACAAGACTTGACTTCCAGCAACATACCTGCACCTTGCCGGAGACCCTCCCAAAGACACCTTCACTTGACTTCCAGCACCCTGCCGGCGCATACCCCTTCTTCCAGCACCCTGCCAGAGACCTTCCCAAGACCCCTTCCGGCATCATGCCGGAGCAAGACTTGACTTTCGGCACCCTGCCGGGACAGAGCTTCCCAAGACCCCTCCGGCATCATGCCGGAGCAAGACTTGACTTCCGGCACCCTGCCGGGACATACCCCTTCTTCCAGCACCTTGACTTCCGGCACCCTGCCGGGACATACCCCTTCTTCCAGCACCTTGCCGGAGACCTTCCCAAGACCTCTTCCGGCATCATGCAGGAGCAAGACTTGACTTCCGGCACCCTGCCGGAACATACCCCTTCTTCCAGCACCTTGCCGGAGACCTTCCCAAGACCTCTTCCGGCATCATGCCGGAGCAAGACTTGACTTCCGGCACCCTGCCGGGACAGACCCCTTCTCCCAGCACCCTGCCGGAGACCATCCCAAGACACCCTCCTGCATGATGCCGGATCGACGTGACCTCAGCATCCTACCGGATCAAACAGAATAATATTCAGCACCATTCCAAACACTTTTCTAAAGCATCTTCCCAAGATCACTTCGTCCAACATGCCGGAACAAAACCCCTCTTCCGACATATTGATAAACATTGACGCGCCTCAGGCCCAACCAGCAAGACCTTTTCCAGCACTATGTGAAAAGAAAAATCAGTCAACAACAACGACATGCTTGTTCTGAGTCTCATAAAGTTTTGCAGTTAAGGTGGTTAGCTGCCCCTAAAGGCTGCGATCTACCTCTTTACGCTTATGGGTAACACAAAGGAGCATAATCAATTTTTTTACCTTTTTTTGGTGTAAAAGTTTGAAAATGGATTTGTGACCAAATCACGACTGTTTGTTGCGCGACGCTCGCAACATAACCGTAAATTGAAACAAAAAAATGTTTGCTTAACTTTGCGCAACTTATCAAAAACATTTGTGAAACCAAACAACTGATATACAAACAAAAAAGTAATGTGTATGTAACAACAACGCCAAGATTCAAATTGGTTTATTGAAAAAAACCGGTTTTCAAACATCTTGTTTTGTAATGTTGATGCTGGGTTGGCATTAGGTGTGTCATAGTATGTTTTTATCACCACATTTTCAGGATTATAGTTTTTTAAAGTATACATCTACCAGTTCAACAAAGCAGCTTCGAAACCTTCGTTCATCGCAGTGGTCAGTAGTCCATCCCTGTGTGTCTTGGAAAACGGAAGCCATAGCCCAAGAATGTGGCAGTTGAAACGGCAGAGTGTGAAATAACTTGCCTCAGCCTCATGTACATGTACATGTACGGTACTACCGCTTCCTCGTTCCTCAAAATGTTTTTATGATTTCGAGTAGCCAGCTGTTTTGGCAGTCTTTTTAAAATCTATTGGATTGTTTCTACTGCCTTGTGTCTTGGAAGGGCGGCCGGTGGAGTAACAGTTTTGCGTTTGCTGGTTGATTCTGTGTCCATTAATGTGCCCCGTATAGTACACTTCAATATGCCATATACATGTATACAGAATGTTATACTAGCTTTTGGCCAATGGAAATTTTCACATACAGTTGGCATCAAATGCCACAAACGCCGTTGAGAACGCACACATATAAGTCTAAAGGTGCGGCTGAAAAACTGCCAACGCCTTCGTTGCTGACAAGTTTGTTGAACTGTCAGCTACCCTCCCCTCATAAGTTCTGGCTTAGTGCATTGTTCCATACCTTATGACAATGGCTGCCAGTTTACGTCAGTGCTGCAAGGGAAGCAGTTACTGTATGCTCAGGCTTTCGGATCTTGCAATTCCCACAGCACAGCTGTAAAAAGAAGAGCGCGTGAACCTCGTAAGATGTCACTTCAGATGTCTGTTATTTCTATTAGATTGGCTTTGTTGCCTGATGTCTTTGTAATCACTTCCGTGCAGTAAGGAGGTGACACTAGGATTGTTTTCTCGTTTTTTTCTTTCCGTCTTACCAGAATACTATTCTGGCAAATCTCCGGCGCAGAAACGCCTCCCAACGCCGGAAAACTGAGTACTCAAGCTGACCCCCCAAAACCGCTACGCACGTTTACGTACCCAGCCATGGGGACCCTTTTGCCAAGGGCTAACTGCAGCTAAAAGAAGCACAGCTATTGCCCTTTTGTCAAGGATGCTGGCACAAAAGGTCTTGTGAAACAAAAAAGGCTGCAAACAAACACAGTGTTTCAACTCATGCTGTGGCACACTCATGCCCAAAGCCCAGCTACTGTTGCACCATAAGATTTTCAAGGGGTTGTGTTTTTTTTTGGGGGGGTTAAGTATACCATTGAGGGTTGTGAAATCTTCTGAGAACACCAGCAAAGTGGAAAACACTGTTACCCCATCAACCCAATTTAACAACTGGAGCCAACCATGTTCTCTTTATTTTGTGGTTTTTGTGGTTTTCCCCAAACACTGCCCTCACTTCAGTTTTCCCCTATTGAATTTGATCATTGCTGAAACCCCTTGGCCCTTTTGACAAGGGCCTGTTGCTGTATGAAAAAGACACTCACCTCATGCACGGAACTGCTTTTTGTCAAAGCAGCTGCTTTTTGTCAAAGCAGCTTGTTCAAGGCAGAGGTGCAGGTGCCAACAAAAGTAAAAGGATTAAGCTATACCTTTTGCCAAGGCAAGCTTGCTTTACATGCTTCCTTCCAGCTCACTCCTCAATTGCAAGGCCTCTTCCTTTGTAAGATGCTCCTTCTCCAGCTTGTTGTAGATTTCCCCCAAAATCTCCAAATNCTCCTCAATTGCAAGGCCTCTTCCTTTGTAAGATGCTCCTTCTCCAGCTTGTTGTAGATTTCCCCCAAAATCTCCAAATATTTCAAGTGCCTTGCCTGTGTGCACTCTGCAATCAGCTTGCAATCTCTTGCCAAAGCATTTGGCTTGTAGCTTCCACTGATGTAAGCTCTCCAAGGTGCCTTCTGTGTCTGCACCCATACAAGCCTTTGCCATGGCTTTCTTTTTTCTGAACCTTTTGACAAGGATTCTGGTGAGGTTCCTTTTGCCAAGGATCCTCCTGCCTTNAAGCCTTTGCCATGGCTTTCTTTTTTCTGAACCTTTTGACAAGGATTCTGGTGAGGTTCCTTTTGCCAAGGATCCTCCTGCCTTTCCTTTTGTCAAGGAAGCTGCAGGCTTCTTCAATTCTTTTTTTAGTTTCTTTGCCTTTTTTTTGCTAGCAGCTGCTTTCTTTTCACCAAAGCGCAATGCATCTTGCAAGGCTTTCTTCTCATCCTTTGCGGTTTCTTCAGCCATGTGCTGTCCTGGCCTTCTCCTCAAAAAGGAAGGCTTGGCCAATTCTTGTGCAGGTCCTTTTGTCAAGGAAGATTCAGCATCTGCNGCTGTCCTGGCCTTCTCCTCAAAAAGGAAGGCTTGGCCAATTCTTGTGCAGGTCCTTTTGTCAAGGAAGATTCAGCATCTGCATGCCCTTTTGACAAGGGGCTTGCAGCAGGCGCTTTGCCTTTGCCTTGGGGGGTGTTGAAGCAATTGGGATACCCATTGCTGTCAAGGCTCACATCAGATACTTCTTTTTTCAATTTTTTCCTTGGTGGTGGCTCTTCATCACTGGCATCCCTTTTGACAAGGGGCAAGGGGCCTTCCTCAATTTCAGTTTTTTTTGCATCATATCCAAGACTTCCTGCAATTTCTGCAAGTCAGCTCCTGTCAGGTGGGCTGCTGCAAGTTTCATTTCACTCTTGGCAAGTTTGAGCCTGCGCATGTGAAAAAGAATCACACCAACTCTTTCAACCCTGCTGCCACACCATACTGACCCATTGTAAATGGAGTCATTCAAAGTGGGTTTGGCCATGAGCAGGCTCATCATAGCTGACCTGAGGCATTGGCTGTGAATTTCTCCTGTCTCAGACAGCTCCAGCAACCCTTTTGTCAAGGGTAAAACTTTGAGAAGGCCCTTTGGGTGGCAACTTTGGTTTCTGCCTATGTGCTCATAAGCTCCAAGGTTTTGGATCAAGCTGGAATGCTCCTTTTGCCATTTCCTTTTGACAAGGATTTGACCCAAGAAAATGTATTTCCTTTTGACAAGGAAATGACCCAAGAAACTGTACTGGAGCCAAAAAACAGCAGCATGAAATCAATAAAAAAATCAATCGGGAAATCAATAGAAAACCATGCATTTGGGACATCAAAAACTCAACAAAAAAAATCAAAAAAGTAAACTTCCAAAATTATTGATTTTTTCAATAGAAACGATGGAAATCAATATCAATAGAGAATTGATGTACTTTATTGATTAGAATCAATAGCCGATGCTCAGGGTTGTTCTGAAATGGTCTAAAATCATGGCGAAGATCTCTCGACCCATGATGAAGCTTCCTTTCTTTCCAAGTGCTTGGCTCCTCTGCCTAATCTGAACCTTGACCTCGTAGGCAGTCTCACCTGCCTGGATTGGGAACTTCAGCGGGAGCGAGCCAGGCTCGCCAAGCTGCATTGTCAGGATCTCCTGATGCAACGCATACGGCTTGTACGACGTTGGACCGCCAAATGTCCAGGTCGTGACATTTGGGCCATGGCTTGACGATGATCCTTTCATGCTCTTTCCTCGAAATTCGAGCATAGAAAGACAGATAGATAGAGAGACAGATAGAAAGATAGATAAAGGGGTTAGATCAACAGGTAGAGAAACAGATAGACAAATAGAGAGACCGGCTGTATAGACAGATAGACAGATAGATCGATTCGAGACAGATGAATAGATGGACAGATAGGCAGATAGACGGACACGCAGATAGATAGATAAACAAATCGTTAAATAGATAGAGAGACAGGTAGATAGATAAGTAATCAGGTAGATAGATAGTATCTAGATAGAGAAACAGACAAATAGATAGACAGATAGACAGATAGACAGATAGAGAAACAGACAAATAGATAGATTGAAAGATAGACAGATAGATAGATAGATAGACAGACAGATAGATAGATAAGTAAATAGATAGATAAATAGATAGATAGATAGATATACCGATAGGTTGTTAGATACTCTGATGATCGGAAAGAAAGAAAGATAGATACACAGATAGGTTGTTAGATACTTTGATGATCGGAAAGATGGACAGAAAGGTAGATAGACAGAGAGATAGACAGATAGATGATCGAGAGATAGATGGAAAGACCGACTTATGGACAGATGGATAGACAGACAAGGAAATAGACACATAACCAGATAAAAAGAAAGGCAGATAGATAGACAGATAGATAAGCAGAAACCTGGACAGATGGATACAAACGACAGATAGATCGCGCAACAGTCCAACCACTTTTCGATCCATCAGTGGGTTCGCTCTGCCATCCATCATTCGCAGCAACCAACCTCTCCTATAGGTTTCCCATCTTTGCCACTTCCGCCACCGCCTTATGCGGTACTACTGGTAGATATGTGAAAACCAAGGTATAAGTCGTGCAAGTCTGTAAACCGCAACTTCAAAAGGGGGGTCTCCGCTTATAATGCTGTAATTTACAGCATTTCGCGGCGTCACTACCACTTTGCTGAAGTAACCCAACTGCTGCACCAGCATTCCACGGCGACCTGCAACCCTGCACAAAACACAATGGCATGGAGACATCGAATCAACCTCCTGTCTCATACCTTAAAACCCCGTCATCGCAAGCATGAAACGCACCCATCCGCAACCGCGAAACACGAGCCGCCCCGATCCCGCCGCCAGGCGCACCATACATGCCGTGATTTATAGCATGTCGTGGCGCCATACCACTTCGCCGAAGTAGCTCCGGCACCGTCAAAAGCGCGGACTCGTCGCGCGCATGAAACGCACCCATCCGCGGCCGCAAAACACGAGCCGCTCTGATCTCGCCGACAGACGCATCATACGACGCAATTTGCAGCATTCCGTGGCGTCGCTACCGCTTCGCCGAAGAAGCTGCAACATCTACTGCGCCACCGTTCCACGGCGATCTGCAACCCTGCCACGGAGAGTTGTGTTGAAATGATGTCGTGATGGAAGTGAGGTAATGATCTATCTGATGTAAAAAAAGAAGTGATGCAATGACTGATGTGATGTAGTGATTGAGGTGATGTGTGAAGTGATGTGATGTTGAGGCAATGATTTGTGTGATGTAGTGCGAAAGTGATCTGATGATTGATGTGATGTAGTGATCGAGGTGATGTGTGAAGTGATGTAATGTTGAGATATTCAGGTATTCACTTTGTCCGTAACTCGGAAGTTTCTTCCTAAACTTCCTTTGGTGAAGTTTTGGTATTTTCCGCAGAGCCTGACGAGTTTTACAAGGACTTGGATTAAGAAATATGGTCAACTCTTGAGGCCCTGAAGTGGGTTCTTAATCCTAGTAAGTGACCGCTTTGGAATTCTTGTCGTTGTTTTCGTGGAGCTCGGGATGCAATCCAGGAAAAGGACAAAGACAAAATCATCGGATTTCCGAGGCAAAGTTTCAGACTCAATTGCCTACTTATTCCAAGTATGGAATCTATTTCGAAGCGCTAGGCGTGGATGGCCGAGCGGTCCCAACAAGTGGTGTCTTTTTTTCAATGGTTTCAGACTGGTGTCAACCTGGCGTCAAACGTCTTTTGGCCCTCCTTTTCCCAATTGCGATGATACATCTTTTTTTGATTTTGTGAGCAGCGAAGATATTATAATTGGATTAACTTGAAGTTACATGGAATCAAATTAACTGACTGCAATCCTAACTTGATTTTGCCTAGTCAAGTTTTTCGAAAACGGCTGTCAGAACAAATTTTTTCGGCACGGCAGGCGCACCATGTCATTCCAAGCGCCAACCATGCCACAATGTAGATCAACCGAGAAATTTTACAAGGTTTTCTTTGTAAAACATTTCCGGTTAAAACAAAACACCACATCCATGCCATTGAACGGTTTCCACATATATGAGACCTGCCAATTGCACATGCTTAGCAACAACCCAGCACCGGAATCAGGCCAAGCGGAGCGGCGAAAAGAGAAAGGCCAGACAGAAACACCTCGACGCCTACCCGCATATCCGTATAAGGGCTACTAACTAATGCGCTTTCGCAACACGTCGCAAATGCGTGCCAATATA
>BGPT01003136.1:1514-25864 GCA_003297045.1 Symbiodinium sp. clade C Y103 | reverse complement strand
AGAGAGGGAGAGAGAGAGAGAGAGAGAGACGGAGAGAGAGAAACAGAGAGAGAGAGAGAGAGAGTGAGAGACAGAAAGAGAGAGAGAGAGAGAGAGACAGAGAGAGAGAGAGAGAGAGAGAGAGAGACAGAGAAAGAGAGAGAGACAGAGAGGGAGAGAGAGAGAGAGAGACGGACAGAGAGAGACGGAGACAGAGAGAGAGAAAGAGAGAGAGAGAGAGAGACGGAGAGAGAGAGACGGAGAGAGAGAGAGAGAGTGAGAGCAAAGACAAAGAGCAAAAGAACAAAGAGAGAGAGAGAGAGAGAGAAACAGAGACAGGGACAGAGAGCAAAGAGAAAGGGGGAGAGAGAGAGAGAGAGCACAGAGAGAGAGAGGTTGCGCGCATAGAGGATGGCTCGCCAGAAACTCATTCAAAACTGCCTGGTATAATGGTCACAGCAGAAAGACCTAGGCCAATGCTCGCTCGAGGTTGGAAACTGGCCAGCTTCATCTGCTGCATGGGAACACGAAAGGTGGGTAATCAAAAATGGGAATTAAAAAGATGGAGGGCGGCCAAAGAAAACAAGCTGGTGAGGAAACCCCGAACAGCAGCATTGCAGGTGCAGAAAGGCGTCTCTGTGTGGTACAAAGGCCTCTTTGCGTAAAAAATATGTGTAAAAGTTGGCCTGTGTAAATGTAATAGCTTCTCTGTCTAAACGCACCTGGGTGCAAAAGAAACCGTGTGTAGAAAAGTCTTGGTGCAAAAGACTCCCTGGTGTAAAAGCTCCAAACGTTTTCAAAATGCTGTGCACACAGTGGTTTCCAACGCATGCGTAAAGCTTCTGTGCGAGAAACACGGTGTGTAAAAGCCTCTCTGTGTAAAAGCTGGCTGTGTGTAGAAGCGTGCTGTGTGCAAAAAGCTTCTGTGTGTAAAAGGTTCTGTGCGTAAAGGCTTCTTTGCGTAAGAGCTTCTGTGTGTAAATGCTGCTCTGGGTAAAGTTTCTGCGCGCGAGAGTTTCGGCGTGTAAAAGCTACTTGGTGTAGTCTGCGTGTACAAGCTTCTCTGTGTCAAAGCGTTTCTGTGTAAAAAATCTTTGCGTAAAGGCGGGTCTGTGTAAAGGCTTCTCTGTGTAAAAGCCGTTGTCGTGCTAAGCGACTGTGGCCCCAATGATTGAAGAGGAAGAAGTCTTTGAAACGCATCATTATGCTGAGAGGTTCATTGACCGATCTCACCCGCGCGAGCCCGTATTGGGCCCGCAGGCCTGCGAGCCCGCGCGAGCCCGCGCTAGGTTTAGCCCTAGCGGGGTCCTTTGTCTAGGGTCCTCCCTGTGGCTGGGCCCCCGGGAGGACGGGCTCGGTTTGGTGGGCCCGCGCTGTGATGGACCAAAGGTGTTTGAACGTGTTTGATGGTTTTCTTCGACAGCTGCTACGACAGTGGTGTATGATTGAGGAGATAGAGGGTGTTGCTTAGCGCGGTTGATCGAGGATCGCTTAGCGCAGTCAATCTGCAATGGGGAGATCTGGATGTGTTATCTTCCATCCTTGTCAATCAACATACATCATCGTATTGCTTTGCAGGGGAAGGGCGGCCGTAGAAATTTAATTTTCACTGCACTTCGCATAGCTTACCATGTCACCTTTATTGACACGATCAACGTATTGTTTTGTAGGGCGGGTCGGGCGTAAAAAAAGATTTTCAATGAGCAATACTTACCAGTAGTACCGCACAAGGCGGTGGCGGAAGTTTCAAGATAGGAAACCTATAGGAGAGGTTCGTCGCTGTGAATCATGGATGGCAGAGCGAACCCACTGATGGACCGACAAGCGGTTGGAGGCAGCGCAGTGTAGTTGTAGTTGTAATGTAGTGTAGTTGCGGTTGTGGTTGTAGTTGTAGATGTAGTTGTGGTTGAAGTTGTAGTTGTAATGTAGTTGTAGTTGTAATTGTATTTGTAGTGCAGTGCAGTGTAGCGTAATGTAGTTGTAGTGGTTAGCGTGGTTGTAGTTTGTAACTGTTGTAGTTGTAGTTGTAGTTGTTGTAATTGTTGTAGTTGTTGTAGTTGCTGTGGTTGCTCTAGTTGTCGTAGTTGTAATTGTCATGGAACTGAAGTTGTAGTTGTAGTTGTTGTAGTTGTAGTTGTAATGGTGGTGGTTGTTTAGGTTGTAGTTGTTGTAGTTGTAGTTGTCATGTAGTTGTAGTTGTCATGTAGTGGTAGTTGTAGTTGTAGTTGTAGTAGTTGTAGTTGTTGTAGTTGTAGTTGTAGTTGTCATGTAGTTGAGGTTGTAGTTGTAGTTGAAGTTGTAGTTGTTGTAGTTCTGGTTGCAGTTGTAGATGTAGTTGTAGTTGTCATGTAGTTAAAGTTGTTGTTGTAGTTGTTGCTGTAGCTGTTGTAGCTGTTGTAGTTGTAGTTGTTGTTGTGAATAGCTAATTCCCGAGGGTTAGCTATGTAGAACCAGTTTGCGAACAATCCAGTCACGGCAACGACAGCTTATGGCTTGCGTGTTTTACCTTTTGGACCTGCAGTACGGGGTCTTGAGCCAAATGAGCAGTGGGTAATGTACAATTGTCATGACCGCTCATTGGCTCTTCCCTTGAAGCTATATATATTGTATTATGGCCGCTGTACTCTGGCCTGTATACCATTCGCACCCCCCATGGCCGATATCTTTTAGAAGTTGGCCGCAGAGTTAGCACAAGGGAAAATCCCAAAAGTTCGCAGGTATTTACATTGTCGAATTTTAGAAAACCACAATCGGTTTTGGTTCGAAATATGGAAGCTACACATCTTGAAACGGCTTGCTCACTACCTAAATACCACTACCACTATAATACACATGCTGCTATGGACATGACGCCACCTCGTGGAGAATGGGATCGCTACCATGCAATTGGATCAGGAATCCACATCTCTCGTAGAGAAGATGACTCATCCGTCACCGATGTGTATGTTAAATATGCATCAGACTAAGACTTTACGTCCCCATCCAACAATAGGTGTGAGACCGTTGTCATGTGAATTACGCTTCTCAAAAGCTTGCAGATTCGGACACATTACACTTGGCGTCAGAATTAGCCGGATCAGAGTCCACTCAAAAGATCAAATGTGCATCATAGATGAACACAATGGGCATTGATTGCAAGCGCCCAGAGATCATAGGACCTATGCAGAGGTCAGAATCATCTTACCAGCATTATCGTCCATAACCGCCACGCCAATCGCGATGGCCTCCGCGGCTGCAATCTCCTTGGTAACCTTCATCATTCCAACCTCGGTTATGTTGTCGCCACGGAGCTTGACCTCTTTGATCACCTGTGTACTCAGTTTGTCTGGCTTTTCCTTTTGATGATTTGCCCTTTTCTTTCCCCTTCGGCGCATGCTTGGGCTCAGCACCAAGAGCTCTTGACGGTGCTGGGGGAGTTGGAGGTCTCACCGTAGAGGTCGTCACTGTTGGTACGGATGATGATGTTGCTTCTTCAGTCACATCCTCAGTTTCTTCCTCCTTGACTTGGCGAGTATCCTTCTTGAATTCAGGAGGAACAGGAGAATCAACAATGGCCAAGACGTGGGCCTGAGATGAATGGGTTGCCCACTGTGGTCGTTGCTCATTCCGTTTCTTCCTGCTGTTCCATTCTTGGATTGCATTGTACATTCTCTGTTGAAAGACTCTTGGGACGATTAGTCCGTTTTGAAGACACATATGAATTACTGCAATTCTTCGATAATCTGTCCTGCATGCACATAGAAGGTCCACAGGGTTCAGATAGATCGTGTTGATGAACTGTTGATTCCTGAAGAAGTAGACAGCCATTGCATCATATGCTCCAGCGATGAATCTCCTCATGAATCTTGATTGTTCAGCAAGATGTGCAGAAGCGAGCTCATGTGCTGCTTCCTCTTGTACTGCAGTTTCTTTGGACATGTGCCTCCTTTTACCCTCTTCTCCCAATAAGAAACGCGCTTTGAATTCATCCGGCATGTAGCCACATTCAAGGATATAGGTGGCCAATCTCTTGAAGATCAATGATCCATAATAAGACCTCACATATCCATCTTCTCCCAAGTCATGCTTTGATCCCGGTCTCGCATTATCCTTGTAGAACTCTTCCAGCTGTTCATCAGTTGGTTCGATCAGTTCACCATCATCATCAATGCCGAGATATGGAATCTTCGGATCGACATCCAATCGTTCCGTTGTCTTTTCAGCATCAGCACTGGCTAACTTGCCGATGCCTTCACAGAAGAGGTTGTAATGCCTTGAGATGAAGGTACAAATGTTGTTGGCAATCATCAAGATCAAGATGTGAATCAATTCAGATTGTGCGTCTCCAACAACGCATGGTTCTTCTGGCAGCACTTTGGATCCGAATTCGATCCTCTTCATCCATGATGGATATTCTTGAGCATCTCGGACGCCACTCGTTGCTCCCACTGCTTGATCACTCTCAGCCTTCTCTTGATCAAGAAAGTCATCAACATCATCTCTCTTCCTCTCCCTGAATCGCGCATCTGGTGCCTCGGGTTCTGCAGTCTTCTCTGCTTTGTCAGCACCCTCATCATCTTTGCCCAATTCGGTCGCCTCTTCCGGAAGCTCTTCTTCCTCATCCAGGTCCTCTTCCTCCTTGACATTCTCCCATGCTTCATTCACATGGTCACGAACATCATTTGGATCTAGATCGTCATCAGGGGAAAATTCACCTCCCGTAGGGATGGTCTTTTTCCGTCTCCAGCCAAGACTGATAAGCTTCCCATGGCATGTAAAACACACCGCCATCATATCGTGCGTCTCTGTCAAGCAGGCTGGGCATAACCGATGGCATGGCTTTTGCGACTTGTAGATCAAGGCCATCAAGGACACAGCTTCACTCCACTTGGGATGACCAGGAAACAGGATAATTCCAGCTCGGTGCATGACATCAATTTCATTCAATCTGTTCAGCACCTCTGAGGGTTCGTTCTCATTCTGCATGATCGTTTCCTTCATGATCTTTGAGAACTTTTCGATACTTGCTACAGACTTGGCCTTCTCCACAGACAGCACCATCTGGGACTCTCCATTCTTCACCAACAATCTTTTGAACACACCATCGCTCTCTTCATACCAATCTCCGTCGAAAGCAGAGAAGGGTATCACCTGCTGAACAAGGACGTGCCCATCGGCCGAAAGGCGTGCATCATATTCGCAAAGGCGATCAGCAGTCAAGTAGATGTACACGGTTGGTGGTGGAATGGACTTGTATTTGACAATCCTATATGATCGTCGGTCCCATGGAGCAAAAAGCACAAAGAATGTCGACCCTCGGTCTCCATCCCCTCCTGGTTTCAATCCCTCCTGGATGATTCTTCGACCAAACACATCAAGCTTGGTCCTGTGAAATCCTCCTCGTAGTATGCTTGCTATGCCAGGGTTGATCCTGTAGGACAGCCTCCACTCGTCAATTCGAACTCCATCATCCCTTTTCTTGTGAGACATAGGTGCTCTCACAGCAACCGGCCATAGACAGACCAGGTCGTCTTCCGATCCTGTATACAATCGACATCGGCTCCAATCAATCGTATCACAGAATTCCTTCTCACGACTCCCATTGGACTCTTTGGCACGACGGATTTCACCCTTGGTTGCTACCAGTGAGAGAACTTGTGCTCGGATTCGATTCATTGCCTCGAATTCGTAGTAGATCACTTTCCTAAAGTTGTTCCACCTCTCCAAGACAACCCTCCAATCGAGCCTGTCGACCTTCTTCTGTCGATGGTCGTCCACCCAGGCTTGGTCATGACGCATGAACAGGTTAACATCAACCCATGCACCTTCGTCGCATGGTAGTCCTGGTTTTCCCTTGTCATCCGTCTTGACGCCGATGGCATGCCGAAGAATGGCATTGGATCTTCTTGATTGTTGGTTGGCCCATGGTGGTATATCATTTCGATGTCTCGGTACCCAATCTCTATGAGTGAAAACTGGGACTTCGGACCAATTGTTGCCAGCATATTCGACACCCTTCCCGTCTACGAGTTCCAATCTCCCAACCAACCAGGGTTAACAGGCAACACTATGCAGCCGGTGCTCCACAAGAAGCCGGTGCCAAAAAAGCTGCCGGTGCCAAATGTGATTTCCACAGGGTAGTGTGACACCAGCACTATAGTGATGCCGGTGCCATGTTGCCTGGTCATGCAAAACTTTGCAATTGCAGCCCATGCTCATACCATTCTTGAGCCTTTACGATTTTGTTTGAAATCGGCAACATCTGATAAGAAACTATATATATATATATATATGGATGTAACTATATATAAAAAAGTATTGGTACCTCCGCAACCCCCATCCATTTCCCAAGGTCCCAACATATTTTGAATTGCCGGCCTATTGGCAACTCACCATCTTGAAATGGGGAATCCAATTTATGTTTGAAACACAAATTGGTTGCATGCCATTCACCGGTGCCCATCGCTTCGGTCAAACTCAAGCTTCATTTTTCTCCCTCACTCTGGTTGCATCCCAGTCCAGCGAAGGGTCGCCGCCACCGAATACCGAAACAACACATGTCTCGAAACGAATTTGGGACTGGACTTTATGGCCAATTGCTTTGACCTCCTCACAAAATCCTCATCGAGGTAATCGCTTAGAAATCTCAAATTGGCTTTGTGAAAATCATATACGCCATGTTCCAATGAATGGGATTTGGGACGTTGTCTCCAACGAGTTTGGCCCTTTTCAAGGGCAATGATCCCCAATTTGGAACTCGCAGCTCTGTAAAGAAGGTAGCCCTGTTCCAACTTTTTCCATTCTGTTTCAGAATGAAAACGGGTTCCATTCAGCATCACAACTTCCATTTCAGCTAGGCCACTTGTTGCCCGAGCTCTGTACCTTAGCACCAGAGGCTACAATAGGTTTTGGTCGAAGATAGGATGCTATGTGTTGGTCAGTATGTCTACCTATTTATTTCATTTCCATTAAGTTGATGGATATACCCTTATATGATATCGATGTTGAGGTAATATATGTATAACTAGACGTAGTAGTGACACATGTAAGTTGAACTATTGGCCGGTCAAAGAATTGAAGAAATAAACCCAAAATGGGTGATTTTTTTGGTTTCTTTGGTGTTTGAGCGATCCCACAATAGCAAGATCGTGGTTCGAATCTTGTAAGATCCAAGTCAAATGGATACATATAGATCTGATATATGCAGGTCATCCTGGAGAAACATCAGACTTGCCCCCCTCCCAAAAAAAAACAAAATCCGATAAGTGAGAGATAACAACGTCTATACAATACTTCCAACACGGTCTTCTTGGGGGTTGAATAAGCCCAAAATTAACTCAAGTTTCGTGGTTCAGATTTATGTCAATTCAAATGGATGTCATCCTGGACAACCAAAAAATTTGTCCCATATACAGAAACCAATCCAGTGAATGAGAGTGGCTAAAACGTTTGACTATTGTTTTGATATATAATGTCAACACTGGATTAATAAACCCTTCACTTCTGGGGGGTGACATTTAAATCTCACATCTAAACATCACATGACTGATATTTCAATACCCCATTAATCGGGGAGTGCCCCCCAATCAACAAACTATTGTTTATCAATCCGGGGTTGGCATTGTAAATATATATATATATGTATAAACTTATTTCCCAAAGGTCTGGGGAGCAACTGTTTGCTCGCATCGATCGCCGTGGATCAAGCTTCAACCACATGTTTGATGTATTTGTTGGTGTCAAAAGAATGGTATAGATCCCCGACTTCATAAGGGAAAAGCCAACCAAGTTGCATGTCAGCATCTTCCTGCGTCCACTCTGCAAATGGGGGTTTCCTAAAATGGGGGTACCCTAAATCATCTATTTTAATAGTGTTTTCCATTATAAACCATCCATTTTAGGGTACCCCCATTTTAGGAAACCCCCAAATTGCTTTGCCAGGCTAGAAACCCAAAATAGCATATAACGTGCTGCAGTTGCATTCAGCACTTTCTGTGAAAGTTCCACGTATCGACCACCATCAGGTTCCAAAACACTGGTAGTGAACAGTTTCTTCTGTGCCCGTTCCGCCAACGGATACGTTTGGGATTCACACCAAGACCGATAGTTTTCCCACATTACATGCAGCCTCCGGTCCCGTGTAGAACCTGGGAAGTAGAAATCAGTGTCCGACCAATCCAACAAGCATGACGTTATCACGTCCGGTGCCAGGGCCAGGTGCGTGATGTGCATGACATCTGGAAAGATTCCTCGGATCCGCCGAGATGGTGTAGGATTGATAACAGTGTGAATTAACCTGTGTCTTTTGTAAAACCGGGTTGACATTCGAATGCTGTTGCCGTTTGGATCTTATAAGTCATCCGCGCTATCTGAAAACCGTGGGCTGCAGACGATTCCGTATACACCAAATTCACAACAGTTTGGGAAACTTGTTCACCAAAAGCCTTGTTTGGAAAAATTGACAAAACTGCCCAGAAAAACGTTCTTTATTTTTCTTTTGCTGGGGTTCTCCATGGAGACCAGCCCGGAATGTCAGTGAGAGGGCTGTGCCCGTTGACGTTCATCCATTCTTGCACAGTGACTAGCCTTAATGGATGGCCCTGTCATACAATACAAAAGACAATTTTAAAAAAATGTTTTCCTTGGGGGCCCTTCAACTAAAAAGTAACTTGAAACAGCTATGGCACGTGTCCCTATGGGATGCTTGCGGCCCAAAGTTTGTGTACAAGAATTCGCATAGACCGTCATTCTCATCAACATAGACCCATTGACATGCTCTACAATAGTAACAGCACAGCTGTCGCGAATAGAAGCCTTGTATGCATATAGGTTGCCGCACAAAAAGAATCATAATATTTACTTTTTTGATTGTAACCCAAACGAAAAATAAACCAAAAAACGACCCATTGTTTCCAAGGACGGGATGGGTTGAACAAAATTCTGATGAAATCTTGGTCGCCCTGCACGCCCTCCAATACTGACACATAGCCAGCAGCAATCGGCCGCCCACTGAGCAGCCACCGGGATTTACAATACTCCTTTGAGAAAGGTTTGTTCCAGGGGTCATGAGATGGATACCTGCCAGTGCCTAGGCCCAACATCGGAGAATTGATGGTTTATTTTGTATCAAGCAAAGGATAATGCCGATAACGCCAACTGCATGCGCATCTTTTCTTTTATTGCAGGACAAGTTGCATAGGGTTTGGAAACTCCAACGGATTACCTCTAGGATCAACCGTCGGGACTCATCATTGCAGTAGGATCCACTCATGCAAGAAATCCTGAGTTATAGAGGGTGACTCCAAGGGTATACCCGATAATCAAGAGATTTACGGACACATCCACATCAATGGTTTGTGCCAGTGAAGCCATGGAGCAAGATCCTGTTGTCCATGGTGCTGGAACTTTTGCATAGAGGCAGGATCAACGTGAGGATCTCGAATTTATGTTTTCCTTATGTGAAATGCTCCCCAATCACCAAGTTCCAGAAGAAAACCGTGTTTGGGGTATCATATTTGGGATTGCTTACATCTTGACAAGGGGCTGTAGCTTTCTGCACCGTCCCCAAATAGCCGGATGGGAAGAACCCAATCGTGAGGCATCTCCTCAATTTTGATCAAATGGAATTGGGCTTGAAAGGCGGCTTCACCTGTCAACTTTACAACCCCAAACGACCCTGCAATTCATATGGCCGAGTCGCCTGAAAAACAGGGTGGTTCCGGTACCAATCAATGTTCATCTGGTCGGCCCAAAACCTCGAAAGGTCCTTAGTAGTTGCCAGGGGCAAAGATTTGACGATCAGATTGCATGAATAAGCTCCAGTTAGGTGGTTTGAGCGGATAAACACAACATGCAACCAGGGAACCCCGGGGTTGCCAAGTAATTTGCCCGTAAGGTCGACATGTGGGAAATGGAAGAGTGATCCCACAATTTCATGTGGGAGAAAGAGTGCATGTTTTCCGATACCTTCTTGTTCACCACGAGCATCTTCATACCATGTTGGAACATCGATCCTTATTTGTTCAATCTTTGCAGTGCTCACTGCCATCATGAATTTTTAAACATCCCATTGGATCAACCATGAAATGAAGAGAGTTGCGAAAATAAAAACCGATTGAACAAATTCCCCGAGCAAGTGGCATGAATGGTTCTGGAAGAGCTTTTCCTGAGAAAGTTGAGGATCCAGCACAACTTATTAGGCAAGAGTGCACATCGCTTTTAATTTGAAAACATGTCCAAACCAAATCTTATTTGCATGAAAGGGACTCCAAGGTTGAGAATAGGTCCACCGCTCCAAGATACGAGGTCCCCAACTGCTCTGGGCCCCTTTCAGAGATGTGATCAAGTCAAGCACGGAACTCCTTGGCAAAACCAGGCAAGGTTGAATGGCAAAAAACAAAAACAATGTTTGGACCCCTCAATCAAAAGAATGTTGGGCTTGTTGGTTACTACTGCACTTCAACCTTACTTGGATATTGTCATTGCTTTAAAGAAAGGTAACAAAAAAGCAAAACATTGCAACACCATATTGGGGTACATGTATAAAGCCTATTCGGGAATATAGGCTCCGTATATATGTGCATTTGCCTTTTCAATGAGCCTATGTAATCATATCAAATGTATACCACAATCAAGTGGCCGGAGTGGGAATATTGACAAATATTTTTAAAGATGTAAATCTAGGAATGCCACTGCCGAACTGCCGAACCCCTAATTTTTATCCGAGGGTCGGGACCAAACAATGAGGAAACTTTTCCAAGCGACCTGGGCGACAGATTGACGATACTCACTTCACATGGGATATGTATGGGGGTGTCACTCTGGCTACTCCCTTCCCTCCAATATAAATACCCTGTAGAATCCCTCATTAATAGTACTGGATCTTGTTGTTTTCAAATCTAGTGTGGATAGTATTTGATATTCAGGGAAGAAATTATATGCTTTTCGGCCTGCATTGTAACCCATCTTTTGAGGATTTGGCATAGAAGGGATCGAAGTCGTTTCATATGTACCTGTGCCAGGATCAACATGGGGTAGTTTCTTGAAGATATATTTCAGAAAAGAAGTCTTTTTCAAATCTAACGATGTGTAAAGAACAGATGTGAATTACCGGGCCTCTCCATCGCCCAACATCTCGAGAAATTCATTGACCAACCCACCAACAACATCTTGGAGGCTAGAGCTAGTCTCTGCAGTTGGCATCCCTACCTCTGAAGCAAAATGGCTAGTTGGGTCATATGGGAAGATCAATGATGCAGTTTCAACTCCATGAAATAAACGAGAGAAACTCAATGAAGATAGGTTTCCACAGATTGCGTTGGATTTTAATTGATCGATCCCTTTGCTGGAGGCTCATCGTCGCAAGTGCACTCGCTCCTGGCTATACCCTTGAGGCGCTATGAACCTGTTTTTTGAACCCACCGAAACATCCCTAAGTCAAGCTTCAGCAGCTACAGGGCACCATGATAGGGCAGGGTGGTTTCCTCACAACGGCCCATATTGACACCGAACAACAGCTACTTGTCAAAGGTCGTTTAATTGAGTTGAACCGTTAGGAGCTGTTTGAACCAAATGCCCATATATAGTTTCAAACTCCGGGTCTCGTTGTGTTCGATCATTGTTGTTTGATCCATCACCCCACGTGTGTGTTCGTTTTTTTTGCACACACACACACATCCCAATGGATCACGTGTGCCCGCCCAAATCCTAAGGTACCGCAAAGTGCTGGTACAAAATTAAATGGTCAGAGTTCAATACATCATCGACACATCATCGGCTTGTTTCAGATCAGCCCGTTTCTTCCATATATGACTCATCCCCGGGGACATCATCATCTTCTTCTCCACCCTCAGCCCACTCATCATCCTCTGGCCAGTCCTCCGGCCATTCGGTATGTGCTGCTTCTGCTGCAGGCACCGCTGGCGGATCCTCTGTCTTCACCTTTGCTTTTTTCGGGGCAGCTGGCATTCCCTTGGCCTTCGCTGCAGCTTTTTCAAGCTTACGCTTCTCGGCAGCTTTGCCTGGGCGAAGCGTGTTGGTTATAAATATATTTGTTTGTATATAAATATACACACACATATTTATATATGAATATGTGTGTATGTATACATATCTGTGTGTTTTCTAAAAATTAAGATGGCATTGAATACCTGATGTTTGATGATTGGTGGATGGGTATAATGAGAGATAAGTATGGGGGTATATGAAAATAACATCGTGGTTGAACCAACCATCCAAAACTTCTGACAATATCCCGCGTATGCCATGATCTCGGTTGGTTAGTGGGCACCCCCGTTTTATTGATTGAAGCTGTTCTAATAGAAATGGGGTCCAGTCAACTCCAATCCCGTTTGAAAAGCGGGCCCGCAGTGGCAACCCTATCTAACCCGGGCTTCCAAAAAATTGATTGGTTCAGAGGCGTTCGAAACTTGTGTTGGCTGATTACAAAACCGTACCCAAAAATTGGTGGTGATTATCACGATTGGGACCCAATGATCTTAAAATACCAAAAGCACCAATCAAAGGATCCATGGTGACTGGGGATTAAGTGCTTTAGGCAACAGTTTGTCACCCCAATTTGTGGTTAAAAAACAATTTGAATATATCTATATATACCCCAACGATCTCACTTTGAAGCTGTTATGTTGGCAACAGGATCGTACTTTGTTCAAAAATTGTCGGGGGAGCAATCCACACCTGATAAATTTGTGATTGCAATCGATATGCCTTTTTGGTGACTATAATATTTCAGGGGCACATCCGGGTTCACATTCAAGAGAATGATCTAAGCACCACACGTCTTTGGTGGTCTGCTCCACTCCTTTCCTTTCACCACCCTGGTCTCCTGGACCAGACCTCCTCTGTCCCTATAATTGTAGACCCCCCCCAAGTAAAGGGATCTTCCCTCCACTCTATGCGACCACTGGAAACATGGGCATCAAATTCATCCTTCCCAAACTGGGCAGCCAGTTCCACTTCACTTTTCCATTGCTCTCAAGGGGTTGCGCCTGGGACACTGACTCCCTCCACCCAGTTTGGCTAGGTTGCCTCTTCTCAGCTTCATAGTCCTTTGGCCCCTTTTGGCAAGAAGTTTCCTGTCTGTGCTGGATCCTGACCCTTTTGGCAAAGGTTTTGCTTTCATTGGCTTCATCACCTTCATCACCTTTGCTTTCCCTTTGGGCAAGGGATTCTTTCATTGCCTTTGGAAGCATTGTGCCCTTTGGTGCGAAACCTTTTGGGCCAAAATCCTGCAGGTACCAAATGCTGTTAACCCAAACACATTGGACCCACTTGGAACCACAAACCCATTGAACCACACTACATCCCCAACATTGGAACATCATGTGGTATAGTTTTGTGTATCCATTTGGTGAAACGTGTCCCATGGGTACAAACAAAAACACATAACAACAATGAGAAACAATTCCATATGTGAAACCAATACATTTCATGTCAGAGGACAAAACAAATCCCACTAATGACCAAAATTTTGAAAACATGCATTTGATCAAATTTGATCAAATTTGATCCATTTCATTTTTGTGTGATTATTTGTTTCTGTCCATTTTTGTTTTTTTGGGACCTTTGGTTGAAATTGACAAAAGGAATCATCGTGGGTAAAATTCATTGAAACCAAATTCATAATGGATGAACCAATGAACATTTACTGTTGGCAACCATGTGGAACCAAAACACAGCATCCTTTTGACAAGGATTTGCCACTTGTAAATTTTAAAAGTGATTGACAACCCAAGAAATGTAATGTAATGTTTAAGATAATTGAAAACATTTGGAGTTCAAAGTTGGCCCTTATTGATGTGAATCCCTTTTGGCAAGGGCTTCCATCTTTGTCCCATGGATTCATGTAGAACAAACTACATCCCCTAAATCTTTCACCAGATGGATTGACTTGAACCCTTGCCCAAAGGGATTTCCACACACTGGTATCTTAAAAAAAAAACAAACCAACCGCCCAATACTTCCCACAAAACAATGAGGTGGAAACCATCCAACCTGCCTTGGCCCACCCCCATGCCCACAGCTAACGGTTTTTCAAGACCTCTTGGTCTGCTGCAGGTTGACCCCCTTTGGCAAGAGGTTTGATGTCCTGTTGGCATGACAGTGCCCCTTTTGTCAAGAGGTTCATGCCTGCTTTAAAAAAAACTTGGGCCATGCCACACATGAGCAACAACAAACAAAAACATATGATGAATTGTTTTGATGGGTGTTGATGTTTGAAAATTACATTAAGTTATGAGAATTGTTTCATGGTGTTGTTTTTTAAAAATCCACATGTGGCATGGCCCAAGGCAAAAAAACGGTGAGCCCCTGTGCTGATGGGCTCAGGTGTTCAAACTGTACAATCCCTTTTGGCAAGAGGTTAGGCTACCAGGTGGTATTGATTCCTTTGGGCAAGGAATCTGGCAGGCAGAAGGTTCCTTTTGGCAAGGGGTTTGGCTGATGGTGCTTTGCAGGTTTCAAATCCTTCTGGCAAGGATTTTGGGCATTCCATGCTGGGCTTTGCAGGTTTCAAATCCTTTTGGCAAGGATTTACATGCTCAGGGCCTCCTCAATGAGGAAGGTGCTCATTGCAGATTGCAATGAGTCCCAGGCCCTGTCCACCCAAGTTTTTATGGGCCAGGCTTCTAAGCCTTGTGTCAAGGCTTCCCTGCAAATCTCAGCATTGTAACAAAAGAGGTGCCCAATTCCCTGTTTTTTGCACCACTAAGCATTTCCTGTTGCACCAGTCCTGCACCTAGTGTACTTGACACTGGTGAATTTCAGCGGCAACTGCCTGACCTTCTGCTAGCCATTGTCCAACAAGCCTTGCACAGCTGCTATGGACTTCACACTCACCACCCCATTGGTCTCCATGACATTGTGCCAGTCCGCTGCCACCCTGATGTTGCTGTTTGAGGATCCAGGTGCCTTCAGGCTCTGGTTCTGGCACTGGATCCACAGCTGCTGCCCTTTTGTCAAGGGATCTTGGCTTTGTGGTGGTGGGGTTGGTGGGTTTCTCCTCACAGAGGAACTGGCACCCCTGGACACCTGCTTTTCTTCTTTCACATCCCTTTTGTCAAGAGATTGCTGTTCTTTTTTTCATCCCTTTTATCAAGAAATTGATCTCATTCTTTTCCATCACTTTGGCAAGAGATTCTTCAGGGTTCCTTGCTCTCTTGGGTTCGTGGTTGGTGGACCTGCTGCTGCTGCTGCTTTCTGTGCTGCTTGAGGCCCGAAGTGGGGCTCGTGGTGCAGCTGCTGAAGCTGCTGTTGCAGCTGGTGTTGCTGCATCTGCTGCAACTGTTGTTGCAGCTGGTGTTGCTGCTGCTTCGTCCCTTTTGGCAAGGGCTTTTGCTGCTTCTCTGGCCAGTGCCTTCTGCTTCATCTTCTCCCTCCTGGCATGGCTCACTGTGCCAACTCCTGATGGCCTGTTCTTGTTGTTCAGGATTGGCCATCCCACTTGTTCCCATCCCCTTTGGATAAGGGGTGTTTCCTGAACACCCCTAGGCTTTGGGTTTGGTGAAAGGGTCCCTTTTGGCAAGGGATCCAACAGCAGAACTTAGTTCAGATGGTACCCTTTTGGCAAGAGTTCCAGGTCAGATGGCGCAACTTCCTTTTGGCGAGGAATTGAGACCAGTTTGGCGGTGGTCTCTTTTCAGCGAATTTTGCGCCAAAAGCTGCAGTCATGCATGACACATTCACATGCGCAACCCATGAACACAGGGAGGTGTGACATGTGTGTGTGTGTGACATGTGATTTCTACCATTACCAAAACATCAACCAAAAAAACTTTCAACCCTACCCAGGGAGGTGTGACCTGTGTGTGTGTGACATGTGGTTTCTACCATTACCAAAACATCAACCAAAAAAACTTTCAACACCTACCCCCTTGAAAACACTACTCTTTTTTAGGGGCCAACCCAAAACAAACACCATTTTCAGGGTCAACACGCCTGCCCACCCTTCCCATGCCAACAGCGGTGCGTTTTTTGACACACACACACACACACAGGTGAGTCCAAGCTGTCATGTTCACCCCTTTTGCCAAGAGGTTTTGGGTAACCCTTGGGAATCTTATTTCAAAGCCTCTAACTGTCTCTCAGGAGCAGGGGCCTCGGACGAAAGCTGAGCTGGCTTCATGGTTTCAACAGCCGTTAAATCGGCAGGTCGTCGACCGACTGCAAGTTCTAAAGGAGTTACTCCTCCGTGTGTGATCGCGGTGTTTCTTGGGATACAAGCTTGTCTCAACAACTGTCGATAGGTAATGTTGGCAAGCAACGGATCATCCTTCAAAGAAACCAAGCATGAGGTTGACCTGCTTCTTAAACAAGCGAATTGCGGCTTCAGCCCTGTTCGGCCATGGAGTACCTGATCCTACAGAGATAAGTCTGATGTTATGCCTGTAGTAGTCTAGTCCTCTTCCATTTTGGTACCCATAAAGGCTTGATCAGCAACAATGTATCTTGGATTGAGCTGATACGTTTCAATGTATTCCAGCAAGAGTGAAATGGTGGTTGCACCCGAACGATTCTGAACAACATATGCCGTGGTCAAAGAGGTGGCACCGTCAAACAAAAGTGGGAACTGGAGTTTTGAATGAGCATTTATGGGAACTTCACCGTGGTCAATAAAAGTCAGCTCACCAAAAACTTCACTGCAAATTCCAGAAACCTTAGCTCTAAGGTGCGACCTTTCTATTGGAACATGCGTCACATGACTTTGTAATTGCATCATATTTGTCATAGATTTCTTTTGGCAACTTCAATGCAGATGTTCTTCTCCGAAACTGTTCAGTCGACATGTGAAAATGCTTCCAATGAAGTTTGAGCAATTCTGTTGGTGATTGAAGTTTCTCATGAGTTCGTTGAAGTGCAAGTGAAAAGGTTCCCTTTGGCATTGGTTCCTTCTTATCCTCAACCTTGACTTCGACCTTTGGTTCAGTCTTCACTTCAGGTTTAACTTCAGGCTGAGGTTCAGGCGCTGATGGTTCTTTGTCCTTGTGTCCGGAAGGTCCAGACGCCACCATTGGTTCTTCATTGGAAAAGATGGAAGGCTTGCTGGGAACATCAACTGAAACATCTGGTGGTACACACCTTTCTTCTCAACTTTCTTTTCAAGCTTCTTGGATTTAGCCGGAACATCGGCATCAGGTTTCTGATACTTCTTGCAACCTTCTGTCATGGTATCTTTCCGATGCTTTCCTAAATAAACATGCTGGACATGCAACGTCTTCTGAATGAAAGCTGTACATCGGTTTTCTGGTTGCAATGGCTAGAGCCATGCCTCAAGAACTGGATGGTTGGATGTGCTGACTAATAGTGCAGTACGATGCATGCCGAAGAGTGGACATGTCATGTACTCTCCAGCGGGAGCGTGCTCGATGTTCATTCTCAGGCTTCGCATTTGTTCAACACTGAAAAGAATTGGCACACGACCTTTGTCTAAAATGTCAACACTTGTCTTGATCCAACCACTAGGAGCCAAGCCGTTTCGAAAATGAATCACAAGTCTTTCTGTTACAGTTGGCTGTTCACCATTCGCAAATGAAAACTTACTTGAACAGGGTTGTTTACTGAACCATCTATTGTCACGATATGGATGTGCTTGATTGCAAGCTTGAACGACTCGATCGATGGCATATCGTGAGCCCATGGCACGAGTACAACCTGAGTCCAAGATGGCATATTTCGGATGGGCGCTTAGGCCTAAGTCAGCGTATTCGCAAAGCAAAGCAGAGGCTGTTGGACTCCGTGATCATAGTTTGGGAGTGCATGTTGCTCCGGTAAGTCGGAATGGAACTGGTACGGATGCTGGTTGTCACTGCCCGATAGATCGGTACTGACTGTGTCGCGTGAATCAGGTGATCGAATGCTCTTCGATGTTGTTCTGTTCAGATGAATGCAGCAGCGGTACAACGGAGTCACGGAGAAAAACACCTTGAACATGAATGGCATGAGTCCGCGTCCGAATAATCGGAACAAGCAGCACATGTGAAAAGAGATCTGATCATTTTGGTCCGTCTGTCCGTCCACATGAAAATAGCTGATGTCTCTGTTTCGGGCTGATCCGTGGTGGATGCAAAGCATGTCCAACTGCACCAAGCATTGTCTTGTAAATAGTCTACATCGTAGTCATATGTGTACCATGCGGACCAACCATCTGTCCAATAGGTATCATTCTCAAAACCCCAGCCTTCTTCGGATTGGTCAGGCTCTTGCTTTTCCTGAACATGTTGTGTTGAGGAGGAAATTGTTTGGGCAACATGTGCTTGTTGTTGTCGTTGTTGTTGTTGTTGTTGTGGTGGTGGAAACGACTGTTTGACACCCTTGCTGTCCTTGCCTTTACCTTTACATTTTTCCAAGGTGTTCCTTTGAAAGAATCATTGCCTTTCATGAAACTTTTGCTTCCTTTCTTGCCCTTTCCTTCTTGCCAGAAGGCTGTGTCCTGTTGGTTATTGTCCCATGCAGCATAGCCCTTGCCTTTTGACCTAGGTCGAAAGCCTGGTCTTGATCGTTTCCCTTTCTTACCAAAGCCTTCCGGTCTACCTTTCTTGAATGTCTGGCCGGTCAATCGGCGCTTAGAGTACGAACCCTCAGCGCCTAACGCCCAACATTCGGTGTCTGTGTACAGACCTGTGAATCCTTCTTCTCCAGTTTCCTCGTCAACGACCCAAAAACCTTGTTCTCCATCTTCTGTTTCTCCTTCTTCAATGATGTAGAACGTGTGATGCTTGCGGTGTGCAATGTTGGGGTCAGCTACTCCTGTGCGGGAAACACAAAAGAGTTCGAGGAACAATTGTTTCACCTTCATGTGCGTATATTGTGGCGTTGCAATTTGGCATATGTTCATGCTGCTCACAAATCGTTCCTGCTGTTGCTCATTAAGGTCTGCCTGAACAAGGAAGATCAATGACATTAAGTTGTCATTCAATGGAAAGGCCGCGGCATGTTCTCTTCTGCTATTAGCTATGGTTGTCTCTCTGAGATGTGATTGATAAGCCCTTCGGGCATCATCATCTGGCCAGTTTTGAATTTCAAGCTGTTGAGCTGCAGTGAGTGCTGCCATGAACTCATCGGTGCCGACATCCAGTAAATAGATGCAAGGAGACCCTTTTAAGCAATCTCGAAACGTCCTATCCAGTGCACGAATTCGTTCTGGCCTCTATATGTTCTGAACAATTGTAGAAATCTCCAAAGAAAAACATGACTGACTCCTGTGACAAAGTAGGGTCTCAATGTATCCTTGAAGTGGGCCAGGCCACGGTCCGGGTCTCGGAGCAGGGCGTTATCGAGCATTGACTTGTAGAATGATGCGGCTCCTACCAATGCATTCTTGGGTGAAGGACCATGTTTATTCGGATCTAAAGTTGTCATGCCGAGCCAGTCGCCTATGAGACTATGAGATCTTCAAATTCGAACCAGGGTGACTGACCGTCAAACTGAGGCGGTACTTTTGGAGTCATTCGGGGTCCTGTTCTCGCATCGGCCAGTTGAACGGCATAGGCACCTTCGTCATCGGGAGCTTGAATGGCAAGCTCTTCGTCAGAGTCCACTGGAATTATGACCATGGCGGCACTACCTACAGGCTGTTCAGGTTGCTCTGCAAGTCCACGGCGCGGGGCAGCCTAAACTACCTCCGCTGAAGCGATGCAATCAGAGCACGAAGCTCCGCTACCACTTTGAGGTAGCAATCCCCCGTATTGAGGGGCCCTGGAAGGTTTAGAACACCTCACAGCCGGAGGCAGCCAAAGTCTCACAAACAATACAGAGTCACAGACATGACTTCATCACCGCCCTGCCAACCTGCCATGAACTTAATATTCAATATAGAAAAGTTCACATGATGACCATGCTCAAAACGCCCTGACCCTTGAGAAATGATGTTGCAACAAACGGCAGGTCACTGGATTTTGCGAGAAGCAGCTTTGCCGACAAGAAAGGTCCATTTGATGACAAGACTCAGCGTCACAAAGCCGTGCTGCAAATATCAAACGGGGAATTCCGGCCAATTCCTGCGAACCTTCACTAAGCGAAGGACGCAGGAATATCCCAAGAACGCCAGCACCAATCACCATGAAGAATGCGGAATTGCCACTGGCCCCGGAAAGTTCGCGAGGTCCTTGACACGGCTTGCAATCAACGAAACCCAAGCTTTGCGCTGCTAGCAAGGGAGACATTTTTCAGTAGCACCCTGACACAAGAAAATGAAGCAACACAAAGATGGTGCAGCTCCTCCCGGCACCAAATAACTGCTGGTATGAACTGTCTGAACTGTGTGCTGAAAACTCAATTGTATATCAGGTGCTGGCAGCTGTCATGGTCACAAGACCTGTCGCAACAATCCACAAAAGAAGAGGGTCGGCATATGCAGTTCCTGCGTGTAGCCTCGAAACCCCAGGCCATAGGGGTCCTCTTGTTGACCACTGGCGGGCAGCTCAGCCCCTTGTCCGACTTTCTTCCCTTTGGAAATGAAAGAACCTCTGTCCAGTGAATGTTTTTATCTGGATCTTGATGCCTCAATGTAATGACTGTGTCAAATTTGATATTTTTCATCGCAAAACTGAGGAGTTTAGCCTTATCCATGGTACGGTTGCAATGGCGGCATCTCATTGTGACTTTTGTTTTTGGCAATCGCAACGAAACATTGAAGTACCAAGCAAGATCTACGATATCATTGACCACCAAAGTCTTCCCGGTGAAGTACCACAAACCAGATCCGCGAGCAGTGTAAAAAAATAAGACGCCCCATGCCGTGCCCTCCTGATGTGTTACTTCCAACCACTGAGGTTTAATTTCATATGGCGCTACCCTGTAGCCTCCAGCGTTTGATACAGACACGTTGGCCCAGCCTGCCAATCCTTCATGCCATTGGCTGTGGGAAATCCACAGTGAAGGCCATGGGTGATAGCAAAGAGGCGGGGGCCTGATTTTGCACGAAACAAGTTTTCGCTTGACGCAGGGCGAAAAAACGCTTCCAGGAGTGATCGTCCTTTTAGACAAAAGGCAAACTTCCGCAGACAAATTTCTGAACTCCAAAGCAGGATGAAACTGAAAGCCCGGAGGCAAATTGTTTATCCAAATTATGTCAACGTCGTTCCACTGCCATTCCCATGTGCGTCTGTAAATCATTCCGTCTTCTGTGTGTCCATATGTGCGACACAAATAATATGCGAGCTCTCGCGAGCCCGGACCAAGATTTTGTATTATGCTGGACAGATCCCAGGTAAGGTGGCCCGATCGCGGCTTCGTGAGAAAACTTTGATGAGTCACACTGCCCCACGCTTGAGATTGCAATCCAGGCGCCGTCATCTGCAGAGAAGAAGCCGACAAGTAAGAAGCCGACAGGCTTTCAAGCTTCAATCCAGGCGCCGTCATCTGCAGAGAAGAAGCCGACAAGTTTTCCGGCTTCAATCCAAGTGCCGTTGCACGAAAAGAAAAAGCCGACACGTTTACGGGCTTTGCCCTGGCCCAAAACAACAGCCCAGAGGATAGCGACAAAATTGACACAACACACAGAATGGCCAAACTTGGTGCGCAACTTGGCGCCTTGACAAATTTCATGCTCATCATGCTGTGAGATCTTTGGGCCACAGCTTGGCTGCGTGATTTTTTGATAACGTGCTGCGAACTTGAATAAACGATTTGCAACCCAACACGTGAGACTTCAAAATGGCCACGGCCCAATGTCGGAAGCATAAGCCTCAGAAGTAAAACGTGTGTCTTTTATGATAATGCAAAAAATGCAAAGAATGAAAAAATGCGGCGGCGCATTGTCTACGTTCAGGAGCCATGCTCTTTGAGCAGGCACTCTGCCACTGTTCGCTTTCAAGGGTGCAAGGAATACCATGCCAATTTTGTCGCTTTTTTGTCAGCGCGAAGCTTGCTCGTTGGCAAATCCCAGGAATGGCAAAGATCACAGCCCCTCTTCAAAATCTAAACGAAATGTTTTCAGTACTATCCAACAATAATGGACTGTTTTAATGAAAATCTCACTCAAGTCCAGGGGCTGGCTCGCAAACTAAAACAACAGATCCTTCAAGGACGACTATACCCTTTCAAGAAAAGTGATGCAGGCATGCAATATATTATGTTCAAACAATGGTCTTAGGATTTGAAGATGCACATTCTTCAAAGTACAATACTTATCAAGTGGAGAGCTGTCTGCATCAAAGGGTGTTGTTCTCAAAATATGGTTCGTTGTCTTGGAACAAGATCACATTTTGTGTCCAAAGAAAAATGCGCAATTTTGAAGGACGGATTTTACATGCTTACATATACCATGAGTTCTTCATTTCAAACCTGTTACGAAAGGGGCATTGCGTGCGCAAGAGGGTTTTTTGACATTTGACAAGAAATGCACCTGTTGAAGGGGGCGCTCACTTCAAAGAGATGCATCACTCCTTTCACGGGAATCATTTTAAGTGTTTCAACATGTGTTGACTTCAGGGTTTGATTCAACAACGTCAAGATCAAAATCAATCCTACAATTTATTGGCTGCCTATGTTTTGGCAAATTTCTTGGCGCATTTTCGAAAGACAAAATTACCTAACCTATGTCCCAACCCCCTAAGCTTCCCCTAATTATACCTGGATGTTTCGATGGTTTTTGCATACCAAAAAACAAGTTTGCAACCCCCGCTGTGGGAGAAGTGGCAGAGGGTTTGCTCCTGTCACTTTTGGGTTGGTGCCAGGACCTCAGAAAAACAAGCAAGGAACCAAACAACCAGGAAACCAAGAAGCCAACTAAAAAAAACAAGAAAACAAACCAAACACAGAAAATGACAGGACCCAACTTGCCTGCCTTGGGGCGTGCAATTTTTCCCACATCTTTCTGTGGGGTTCTTGTTTTTTGTTGTGCACTCCCGTCCGCCTCTTCCGTCCGCCTCCGCCCGCCCACACACACAACTGACCACACACAACTTACTCACACACAACTTACTCACACACAGCTGACCGCACACAACTTACGCACACACAACTTACCCACACACAACTTACTCACACACACAACTTGCCCACACACAACTTACTCACACCACTTACGCACACACAACTTACCCACACACAACTTGACAAAATACAACTTACTCACACACAACTTACCCACACACAACTTGACCACACACAACTTGACCACACACAGCTGACCGCACACAACTTACGCGCACACAACTTACCCACACACAACTTACTCACACACACACACACAACTTGCCCACACACAACTTACTCACACCACTTACGCGCACACAACTTACCCACACACAACTTGACAAAATACAACTTACTCACAGACAACTTACCCACACACAACTTGACCACACACAACTTGACCACACACAGCTTGACCACACACAACTTACCCACACACAACTTACTCACAGACAACTTACTCACACACAACTTGACCGCCCACAACTTATTCGCACACAACTTACCCACACACAACTTACTCACACACACAACTTGCCCGCACACAACTTACTCACACCACTTACCCACGCACAACTTACCCACACACGACTTGACCACACACAGCTGACCGCACACAACTTACGCAGACACAACTTATCCACAGACAACTTACTCACACACACAACTTGCCCACACACACACAACTTGCCCACACACAACTTACTCACACCACTTACCCACGCACAACTTACCCACACACGACTTGACCACACACAACTCGACCACACACAACTTACTCACACTTGCAAAGAACCATCGTTACGAATTTGGTATCTAGAGTGCATTCGACGTGCAACAACACTCCAATGAACCTGAAAAGACATGGAAGGGGGGATGGATAGAACGAGACATANCATCGTTACGAATTTGGTATCTAGAGTGCATTCGACGTGCAACAACACTCCAATGAACCTGAAAAGACATGGAAGGGGGGATGGATAGAACGAGACATACCATGATCGATCGAAGCAATATCGTAAGCGAAGTTCCAGTCATTGTCTTGCCTTGAGAATAATCCAAAGCTGAAGAAATCAGATTGTGGAAACCATGCAGAACAGAAAATAATGAAATTCGACATTCGACATGCCGGTTCTTAGCTTAGCCGGTTGCTATATCTGAAGCAGGTACGTCACTGGACGTCTCCAGTGATATCCTCAGGACACTGTAGAGAGCTTNAAGTTTTACATCTCTTCAGATGTTACACACACACGCCCCGCCGGAGCGGGGCTTGACTAAGGGCCCGGCGTATGAGATGAAAATGAAGATGAGCAAGAACGTGAAGATGAAATGAAGATGAAAATGAGATGAAAAATACTTAGCCGGAACCCGAGAAGGGGAACGCAAAAGGAAGAGAGGAAAAGAGGAACACCACACCACACACACACAACGAGCCCAACAGGGCAAACCCTGAAAAGGGA